>PVKA01035412.1:0-22666 GCA_004027165.1 Ctenomys sociabilis
TAATTATTGAATCTTTGATATAATTCAGCTATAAAAAAACCTGTAAATATAATTTCATATATGCACCTTGTACAATACCAAAACGTTATGAAAACAGTTTGCAATGTATTAATTCATCGACTCTGTATGGTTAAGGTGTCTTGAAACTGTCTGATTGACATTTGTATTTTAATAAAATAAAAATAAATGGAAAAAAAATAACATAAATAAAATAAAATAAAATATCCTCCCTTCTTTAGGCTTTGGATTTCCTCTTCTTTTTCTAGACATTTGAGGTGCCACATTAGGGTTTTTATATAAGCCTGTTCTGTTTTCCTAATATGTGAGTTCACAGCTATAAATTTCCCGCTAAGAACTGCTTTCAATGCATCCCATAAATTCTGATAAGTTGTGCTTAAATTTAGACTGTCTGAGAACAAGATTTCTATCCTTGATTTTTCTCAGGTACTGGTGCATATAGTATTATTTTCTATCCTTTGGATTTCAGCCTATGAATTTTTTATGAGTTACGTGTGATTCTTGTATACAATATATTTTTGGATTTTGCTTTCTAATCCATTGTGCCAGTCTATTTCTTTTAATTGGTGGGTTAAGTCCATTTACACTGTTGGTTTTAATTGAGATATATTGACTTATGATTGACATATTGTTTACCTGCTCCTGTGTTATCCCTTTTCTTCTGTGTTTAATTGTTTCCCCTATTTGGTGGGTTCTTTCCATTCTCATTTCTGAAGTTGTGCTCATTTTGGTTCCACTTTAGAATGTCTCTTAGTAGTCTGTGTATGGTTCACTTTGTCATCATGCAATTCTTTAGTTGCTCTTTGTCATGGAAATATCTTATTTCTTCATTAAACTTGAAAAAGCGTTTCACAGAGGATAGCAGTCTGGGCTGGATTTTTTTTTCCTTGGAGGACTTGAAGTATTTTGCTCCATGTTCTTCTTGACTTGATGGTTGTGAAGAGAAATCTGCTATTATTCTGATGGGTTTTCCTTTAAATGTGATCCGTTTCTTTTCTCTAATGGCTTTTAGTATATTGTCTTGTGCTTGATTTCTGGAATCTTGATTATTTTGTGTCTGGGAGTGTTTTTAATTGGGTTTGTGTTATTTGGAGTCCTATATGCTTTGGTTACCTGAATGTCAGATTTTTTCTATGTATTTGGGAAGATTTCTGCTATTACTTCTGCCCATTTCCTTTTTATATCATTTGTACTGAATCCTTCTTTCTCATATATGACTATTAGTCTTATGTTGTTCATCTTTACAATCTCTTGTAGATGTTTATTTATTTTTTCCTGCATCCGAGTTGTTTTTAAGAGACATTTTCTTACCTTTTCACTAGCTGCAATCGTGTCTTCAAGATCTGAAACTCTATGTTCACTTTCATTCAAGTGGTTTTGCCAGCTTGTGATTGAAATTTTAAGTTCCTCTACTTCTCTTTCAACCTGCTTCATGTATTCCATTTCTTTCCTATATTGCTCATTCAAGGATTCCATCATTTTTCTATCTCCTCTCTTTTTTTTATCAGTGTCTTCTTTAGAATCACTTGGTAATTCTTTCATTATAGTTATCCTTTCTTTTTTATTTCAGAGATTCTTTCTGGTCTGATTTCCTCTATAGTTTTCTGCAGTTGTTTCTTTACTTCAGACGCTATTAATTCAGAGATTTCAGGTGTGTGATTTTCAATTTCTTCTATGCTAGTCATAGAATCAACATCTACGGATGATACAAAGATGAAAAACATGAGACTAATAGGCATCAGTGAGAAAGTTGTCAGTACAAATGATATAAAAAGAAAAATGGGCAGATGTAATAGAAAACTTCCCAAATATGTAGAGAAAAATGCATATTTGTTCTGGGTATGCTTGGGGCATGATAGTGTATTTTGCTCCTTCTCTTTGTTTGTTAAGCACTGTCCTCCATCCTTTGGTACAGAGCTTTGATGTAGTTATTTCCTTAGCATCTACCGAATTTCTTACCCATGAGAGACTATGTGGTTAAGGAAGATACAGTTTTGTGTTCACAAGGCTACAATTAGGAACACTATTAATACGCAGTGATATTAAGCAGTTCACAAACTTTTGTTACTAATAGGTTTTTATTTTAGACCATAAGAGCAAACATTGTCTGTGTAGCTGTGCAGATATTAAATTTGGTATTTATATTTAAGTTATTTCCTCTAAGTTCTGTCTGATCACCACTCCTTCATGTACATAGAGCTTTCCATGCAGACTGGTTCAGCCCAGTTACCTGTTGTCCCCTCTATCAGTCAAGAGAGAAAGAAAGAGGATGCACTCATAGATCTGGACCGAGCAAAGTGTCTCAGCTTACCTGGTCTGGATCTACCACGTTTGAACTTGTTCAGATGTTCCTGGCTTGGGTCTGGCTGCTGTGCTCAGCTTCTCATTGCTGCAGCCTGTGGAAATGAGTCAGCTATGCCCCTCTGGCAAGAAGTTGAGCTCCTGGATTAGCTGGATAAGTCTGGCTTGTATCCTCTCTGTAAGCAGTTCTGCTTAGAGTTCCACAGGAGGCCCATCTGATGGAGAAGGTTTCTGCCAATATGTGGATAGACCTACACTTAGGCTGAGCCTGGGCTCTGGCTGGAGAGGGGTCTAGGGAGTGACGAGCAGGTGGAAGATCCCACACACACTGGAAATATTGGGATTTTTTTGTTTTTTTCTGGACATGGTCTGCTTTATTACACTACACAAGTTGCATGCACCAAATAGGACAATAGGCAGAAATATTGGTTTTTACTAACAATCACCTGCTCGCATACTAAATCTGCATCATCAGAGGAGAGGGTGCATTGTGGAAAAGAGATTGTACTGAATAGTGTGCATCAGAAATAAAACAAAATACTAACATAAGTTATTGTCAAAACTTAAGATGAGTGCCGGGGAGACAGTTTAGTAGAATAGGCACATCCCTGGCAAGAACAAGGGCATGAGTTCATTCCCTGCTTCCACCAAAAAACAAACAAACAAACAACAACAAAAAAAAAAAACCAAAAAAAAAAAAAACCCCTTATAATTAGCTGCAAGTGTGCTTTATGAGGAAACATTTAGTATGATACCCAATATATTTATACCACAATAAACAGAAGGATGTATACTTGGAAAAGGTGTGTCCAGAAAAATAAAAGATAATTAATAGAAATTCAGTTGCTCATCACCTCTGGATGTTGGAGGAGATCTAACAGGGTGCACATAGGGAAAGCACAAGAGGAGCTCCATGCTTCTACAGTATTCTGCTTCTTAACCTGAGTGGAGTTAACATGGCTCATGTTTTTGGTAGTATTTCGTTTTCTTCTTTATCTCCATTCTCCCTTTCCATCTTCCTCTTCCTTCCTCTCTTCCCTCCTATTGTCCAGCAATCCATCTTAGTTCGAAGGTTGGTACAAATAATGCCAAAGATGAGATGAGATGGCTTATAAAAATGATATGCTTTGTACTGCTTTCTAATCTTATATTTTATTATTTTGTATTATTTAAAAAAATAAAAATCAAACATATATGTCTTACATTTCTGGAAGCTGGGAAATAAAAATTATAGTCACTGATAGGAGTGGTGAGACCTGCTTCCTGGTTGATACACAGATTTTTCTTCCTGTTTCATATGGCAGGAGGGTCAAGGAAGACCATTTTGTTTCCTCTTATACAGACAATGAATCCCATTCAATGAGCCAACTAGTGACCTCCAAATTACTCTATCTTCAATTATTATCACACTGAGGATTAAGTTTCAACATATGTGTTTGGCTATAGGTAGCCAAGCATTCAGATTGTGCTATTATTTATCTATCCACCAACACTGGATATGATTCTGTGATACAATGTAAAGTATTTTATCAGAAACAATAAACAAAAATTTGACTAGGAGCTTGCCAACAAACAGAGAAAAATAATAGGAAAATCTCTGAAGCACATATGGACAAAAGAAATGACATGAATATTATTTATGGATGTACTTGCCAAGAATCTCTTCCAGTTCCAGTATGAATTCTCAAGGTTAGAGAACATTCCAGAGTGGACTAAAAAAGCAGATGAAAGCACTATATGCTTTGTACTGCTTTCTAATCTTATATTTTATTATTTTGTATTATTTAAAAAAATAAAAATCAAATAGCTATGGGCCCCTTTTTCCACTAAATTGATTTTTTGCTTGCGACATGCCCAAATATGTATAAAACATTGTGCAAAGGGATGTCTGAGGAGAGCTAGAAGTAAGCTAAGGGTGCAAAAATTGTGTTTAAGGGAAGGTTAAAGACCAGAGAAAAGCAAAACAGTTTGATTAAAAAAGAGTCTTGTCCAGGTTTGCATTAACAATATGCAATCAGGGCTTGCTGCAAAGCTTGGCACAGTTGTGCTTGATAAATATTTGGGGAATGAATGAAAGGAGTCTTTTACAATGAGCAGGCATGGGAACGTGTCGTCTTTGCTAATGCTTTCTTGTTTTCATTCCTTTTCTTGGCTATTCCCACCATGCCCAGAGAAACTTATAACTTTTTCCCCTTTCCTTTTCAGTAGCTGGTAGGGGTGGGAAGATGTCGGGAGGTCCAAGACAAACTGTGAATGAGCTTGATTGCCAATGGTCCTCACAGAGCGCTGACAGATGTCTGACATGAGAACTAGATTGGAGAAGCTGCCAGCTGGGGCCAGGAGCCAACCTCTTTTACCAAGGAAATCTCCATAGATGGCAACTGGTCAGATGCCACAGTCTGCAAACTGCTCTCTTTCCTCTGGTCTCTATCCTTCATTTCTCCAACTTACACCATGGGGAGCCAATAATAATAGATGGTAAGTAATTTCCAATTTGTGGAACTCGTTCATAAGGCAGACTGGGGAAATTTAGCTGAGAACTGAAGTGGAGGAAGGGTTCTAGTACAATCCGCCCACCAAATGCCCCAGACCTACATGGGAGAGGACTGGTTTTGATTGCAATGCCTAGTTATCTGTGCAGGGAAAGGTACCTGCCTCACTTACAGCATGGAATTCAGAGGAAACGATGTAAATTGTAGGAATTTGAGCTTTCCTGTAGGAAACTGGTCCTACCTCTTCCTTGGATGTCCTTATCATTTGAGAAATGAAAATCACAAAAGAAGCACATCTTTTAAATCTGAGGATATTGTCTAGAAAGTTGACTGATTGCTCTTTCCCAATATGGGATAAAGCAGTCTCACCCATCAGGACAGATTTCAGTTTGTACTAGGAAGGCTCCAATCAGCAATGAAGAGACCATGTTCACCAACTCAATCCCTGAAGAGAATTCAATACAGAGATGAACAGACAGCATTTGGTGTAAGAAACTCAAGGCTGGAGAAGTAAAAAACCACACACAAAAAAGACAAAATAATAAATGTAGCAGCAGAAATACAGTTGTATATAGGGTTTTCCCTGTTTGAACTGGTCTAGGATCTGGAGGTGCCAAGTGCTGGGAAAGGCACATCAAGAAGCCGTGATTTAGATCTAGTGTGGGCAATTCTTGAGCACTTATTAGGTACAAGGAATAGGTTAAAAATCAAAACAAGAGCAGCCTTTGCTCTCCAGAGAGGGAGCATCCCATATGACCAGAAAGTACTGTTATGTCTACAGGTGGAAAAAGATAAGCAGTACAGGAATAGACCAGGTTTTTCTTGCTTTCAAAATCAAACTGTAAATTACAAAATGTGTTCATTCAAAAATTGTGCAACAAAGTAGGTTTGTCTAATAAAGTCCGTGGATGAAATATGAGCAGAGTGGTGGACTTGGGAGGCTGAGGCAAGAGGATCATGAGATCAAGACCATCAGGGGCTACACAGAGTTCAAGGCTAATTTAGACTGTATAAGGAGATCCTGTGTTTAAAAAATTCAAAAACGATGCATCAAAATGTGTGTTTCATCACACTTACTATGCATTTTTTGTGCCAGAGTATTTTTTTGTGAAGAAAGTTTAGATTTATATACAAAGTACACTGACCTTGAAAGGCTAGGGTCAAATTGCTGGATGACCTTGCACCCCTTCCTTTTCTCTAATTTTTGTTCTGTTAACCCTTCAGAAGAGAAGCTTATTATTACCCAAATAAGACTCAGGACATAGGAGAACCTGTACTGTAACATCATATAACTCAGTTGTGTCCCAAATTTTCTGATCAAGGAGATTATGGAGCCACAGAGGAATGGGATCGATAATGTATAGTGTGCCTCAGGAGAATCACATGGAGAGAAAACTTTCTCTCAGGCTTCCACCCAGTACAAATTGGTCATACAATGCCCATGACTAATCCACATGGCTGACAATGGCAAAGGATCTACAAAGTGAGGTACAGGGTTACAGGATAAATCCTGAGGGGACTTGACTGGCCTTATCAGATACAAAAGTTACATTCCTTGTCATTTAGGTCTTGATTTATTTTGGTTTTAACCATTCAGCAGAAAGGTATAAAAACGAGGTATAAAAAGTACAGCCATATCAATATGCTGAGCTCTAAGAGGCTCTAGTCAACAAATTCTGTGGATCATGTTTCTCAGGATCATTGTCTTACCCATGTAGTGTGCATAAGTGGATGGTCTTGTCTCTGTCATGTTTCTCAGTATTTCTCCCTGCCCCTTCCTTATTGTCCAATCCTTAAGTTCTTGCTTTCCTTTTAATTGTGTTATACATTCCTATTTGCAATTCTTTTGAGTTATACTAGGGAGACTATACAATATTTGCACATGTGAGTCTGGTTTATTTTGCTTATAAGTATGTCTTCAAATAACACCCACTTAAATATGAAGGCTTCAAGTTTATCACTCTTTACAGCTGAGTAATACTCCATTAAATAGAAATACCACATCTTTTCAACTATTCCTCATGTGACGGACATCTTGGTTGTTTCCAAGATTTTGCTATCACAAATTGTGCTTCTATAAACACATATATCCCTATGATATGATGTTTTCAGTTCCTCTGGGAAAATTCCCAGTAGGGGTCTGATATTTACACTAATAGTGTGGGTAAACTGAATTGCACATTTTGCAGGGTAATAATAAACTTCTCTTCTGGAGGGTTAACAACCTAAGTTTGCAGATCAAAAATTGGAGAAAAAGAAAGGCTGAAAGGTCAGCCAACATTTTGGCCCTAGCCTTTCAAGGTCAGTGAAAACTGAGGACATAGGAGAATTTGTGATGTAACATCATGTAACTCAGTAGTGTCCCAAATTTTCTGATGAAGGAAATTATGGGGTCACAGAGGAATGTAATCAATGATGCATAGTGTGCCTAAGGAGAGTCACATGGAGTGAAAACTTTCTCTCAGGCTTCCACAGAGAGCAAATTGATCAAGCAATGGCCATGAGTCATCCACATGGCTGACACTGACAAGGGATCTGCAAAGTGCTGTACAGAGTTGTAGGATAAACTTGAGGGTACCTGATTGACCTTATGTGATACAAAAGTTACATTTTTTGTTATATAAGTCTTAACTCGGTCTTAACCGTATAGGAGGAAAGTATAAAAATGGAGGTGTATAAAGTAAAGTCATATTAATATCCTGAGATGTGAATGACTCAAGTCAACAACTTCTGTAGATAACCGCTTCTATTGTGGACTGCTGATCTGTGTTGGATTGCTTAATTATATATAATATTATATATATATATATATATATATATATATATATATATATATATATATATATATATTTAACAGTCCATGTTTTGAAAATCTGTAACATATGTATCGTTGTATGTTTCCCTGTTTGTCATTTTTTTCTTTTTGTTTTTGCTTCTATTTTTCACTCTGAAAATTAAAATACAAATAAACAAAACTAAAAAATAGTTGTACTGTCCTTTTTAGTAGAATCTTGCAAAAAATATGAATTTTTCCCCTGGTAGATGATTTGTTTTTCTCTTATCATAGTTACCAAAATTACTAAAACAAATATTCCTGCACATGTACCTGTACAAATACACAAAATATAAAATCAACCAATAAAGAGTAAGTTTTGGGCATTTTGGTGTACACTTATGTTCCCAGCACTGAGCAGGGTAGGGCAGGAGGGGATTGTGAGTTCAAGGTGAGTCTATGCTACACATAGAGCTCAAGTTCAGCTTGAAGCACATAGTGACACTCTACCTCCAAAACCAAAAGACAAAACAAAGATGCAAATAATGAAAATACCCTGTAGTTTTCTTTTTAATGAATTCTTCCCAGGAAGTATTGATTCAATTTCTCAGCATGTATTCTCTTCCCAAGGTTATCAAATTGAATTGTTTATTTTTTACATTTGAAAATACTGCCATTCCAATGTGGAGAAAATTCATTCTGTTTTATTTTTAGCACTTTAAACACACAGACTTTTTAATGTTGAGATTATATTCTTATCTGTTTATAAGAAATATAACTTGAGGTTTCAATAAAGCTGTGCAATAACAAATTTTATTTCTTTGAGCTTCATATTAAATCAGACAGAAGTAACTTTTCAGTTATTTTTAATTACATTTAGAAAGAAAACATTAATGGCTTGAATAATTATCCAGATGATCATTCATAAAACTTCAAAGCAACCATTTTTGAACAGCTAATTAAATACAGCATACTAATTCATTATGAACCACTTTAATGCTTAACGCTCAACATCATTGGTGATTCCAGAAATGCAAATTGAAACAACACTGAGTTTCCATCTCACCCCAGGACGAATGGCTGTCATCAAGATGTCAACCATTAACAAATCCTAGTGGGGCTGTCGGGATAAAGGAACACTTGTGCAGTGTGGGTGGGAGTGGATATCAGTATGACCACTACAGAAATCAGTGTGCAGATTCCTCATAAAATTACAATAAGAGGTCCCATTAAACCCAGCTATCTCCCTGCTTGTTGTTTCTCCAGAGGAAATAAAACTTTATACTCCAGGGATCTATGTACACCCATGTTTAGAGCAACCCAATTTGTCATAGCTGAATCTTGGAAGCAACCCAGACACACACCACTTGAGGAATGGATAAAAAAGATGTGTTTTTTGTACAGTGGAGTACTTCTCAACTATCAAGAAAGATAAAATCAAGAGTTTTATAGATGAATGGATGCAACTGGAGACAATACTCATACGTGAAATAAATCAGACCAACATCTGTAAACATCCTATTGTCTTGCAGGTGTAAGAAACTGAAAGAGTAAATACACTGAAAGGTATGATAGATACCATGAAAGGGAAAGAATTTGTTTGAAGAGAATGAACAACTGGGATGAGGAAATGGACAAAAGAAAGAAAGAAGGAAGGAGAAAACAAATATTTATGTATATATTCAGGATAGCTTGGATAACTGTACTGTTGATCTCTGCTGCTCTATTGAAAGGAGCAGTTAATACTTCATGTTTTTCTTTTTTTTCTTGCAATTTTTTTTTACCAGTATGCATGTTCACATCTGGCAATCTAAACAACTAATTTGAAGATCACATTATGCAGTGTAACAACCATTGTGGAATTGCTATTATTTTGTTGAGTGAAATTCTGTATTCTTTCTAATGCTTTCTATTATTTTATTCTCTTTAAAACAGAACAGGATTACAAACAAAGCTGAATGATTTTAAATAGTTATTTCATAGTATCCAAGATATATCAGGATGAACCGAGGTTAGCTCTTATTTCTCCTGAGAGATCTACTCTTTCCACCCATTTCTTCTTGGTGTTTAAGGCAATCTAATGGACATCACCTGCATTTTAAATCTTTCTGATATACTGAAAATTTTCCCCCGGATGAAGCTTGTACTTCCTGTTACTGACTCATAGAATCTTGGCTTCCTTCTTAAAAGATAACATTTCTTTAACAGTTGTATTCTTTTCTATTATCTCTGCTAGAACATCAATCCAAATAAAAGCCAGAGCTGCCCTCTGTCTTGTCATATACTGTATCCCCAGTACTTAATACCAGGTGTTTTTTATATTGTTACTTCTCAAATATATCTTCAGTGATTTGATCTTGTGAAATGAAATACAGTTCTGCAAAAGAGCTGAGGACCACAGAGCTGTTTTATATATTAAAATATACTTGGAGGCTGAGACAAGAGGATCAAAAGTTTGATCTCAGCCTGGGTAATTTAGGAAGCTCTCATCTCACAATACAAAGGATTTGGAATATAGCTTCATGATGCAGTGCTTGCCCAATAAAAATGAAAAACAGCTAAGCAACAACAAAAACAACAACAAAAAAAACACCATATGAATGTTCTGAGTACAGACCTTAAGAACTGAGATTGAAATATATTGTGAATGTTTAAATTTGAAAGATGTGGTACAGTAAAAGATGTACTGTCGTTAAGCCCTGTCCAAAAACTCCACTCCTTTCAAGCACGGGTGTCCCACAGTTCTTGCCACCCTCTCAGTTCATTCTGGAAGCACTTCATCAGGACTGAAGCTGTACTCACCTGGACCCCTTGACTCTTTGAATTGGTATAACAGGCTCATCTTCCATGCCAAATTCGACTCAGGGAAAGAGCCAGCAATTGCATGGTGCCGGATCTTGAATAAGGCGGGAGAGGACACAGCATCATCGTGAGATTAGGGCCTGCCTGTCTGTCACACGACACTGGGCGGAAGTGCCCACGGCCTTTTCTTTCTTTTTTTTTATTATTTTTCATTGAAGAACAAATAGCAATGAGACAGTTTCAAATCAAATTAATAGGACAGATTCAATAATTAATACATTGCAAACTGTTCTCGTAATAATTTGTTACTGTACAAGGTGCATACACGATATTCTGCTTACAGACACTATTAGAGCAGATGTCTCTAATCAATGAATTAAGAGAATGTAGCTATATAGTTATCTTATGCTTTTAAAGCTGAATTATAGCACAGTTTCAATAATTAATACTTTCTACCTTATTATCTTCCTAGTGGTTGTCCATAGTACTAGAAGCCAACATAATATCTTGTCCAACCACTATGAGTTCAAATCTTGCCTCTCATAGAATTATGCAGAAGCACTGCATATTTATCCTAACCGCACTATTTATACAAACACATCATGGTTCTTCTTTTTTGTCTAGACCTGTCAAATATGGGTATCACTTGAGGAATGGTTGAAAAAGATGTGGTATTTCCATATAATGGAATTCTATTCAGCTATTAAGAATGATAAACTTAAAGCATTTATATTGAAGTAGATGCCACTTGAACATATACTCATAAGTGAAAGAAACCAGAAACACATGTGCAAATATCATAGTCTCCCCAGTATAAGAAGTCAAAAGAAGAAATACAAATAGAAATGTAAAATAACAACTAAAAAGATTTTAGTCCTATAGTTAGATCAAACTGAATGGAATATGCTGCAGGTACTAATCAGATTTTCTTCTGGATGATTAACAATGAAATTTTACATATAAAAATTTGGAAAAATAGAAGGGCCACAAGGTCAGCCAACACTTTGGCCCTAGCCTTTCAAGGTTAGTGAAGGCTCAGGTCATAGGAGAACCTGTACTGTAACATCATGAAACTCACTTGTGCCACAAATTTTCTGATCAAGATTATGGAGCTACAGAGGAAGGTGAATGATGATCTGTAGTGTGCCTGGGGAAAGTCACATGGAGAGAAAACTTTCTCTCAGGCTCTCATAGAGAGCAAACTGGTCAAGCAATGGCCATGACTCATCCACATGGCTGATACCGACAAGGGATCTACAGAATGAGGTACAGGATTACAAGATAAACCGTGAGGGGACTTGACTGACCTCATCGGATACAAAAGCTACATATTTTATTATATATGTCTTCCTTTATCTTGGTCTTAACCATCGAGCAGAAAAGTATAAAAATGTGGTAAATGAAGTGGGGCCATAATAATAAGTTGAGATGTAAATGGCTATAGTCAACAACTTCTTCAGGTAACTTACTATTATTGTGGACTGCTGGACTGTTTGATTGTGTCGCCAAGTTCAGGCACCTATAATGACAGTGAAGTACCCACTGCCTTCTCTCACCACACGTTGGAAGACATTTACCAAAAAGCAGAACTAGACCTACCTCAGAAAGTGGCAAGAACCATGGTGTGTTCAAAATGAGTAGGAGTACTCTGATAAGAACTGACAATACATGTTTTTACTGTAACAAGACATTTTAAATTTAACATGCACTCTAGTATATATTGACTTCAGATTGTATGTCCACTGCTTTTGTTTTTCCATAAAAGATACCATCAAACCAAAATGAAATAAAATAAATCCAAAATGGTTGGGAAGAACCTTTTGAAGCTAGAAGATAAGTTTATGGCACTGTTAGTGATATTGATTCAGGTTACATATGCATTTTCCAGACACTGCTTGACTACAGGCCACTGTGTCTGCACTGTGACCTGGGAGTCCCATACTGCCCTAGACAGCTGTGGTCATGTGTCTCCCATGAATTAAATCTTAATATGACTGTGATTTTATTGATAATTTTCATTTTTAAAAAGTTTTAAATTTTTTTCAGTCTTGCATATTGTATTTTACTTCTTTTTTATTTTAATAATTTTATTGAGAAAGAAGTAGCAATGAGATAGTTTCAAAACAGGTTAGTAGTACAGTTACAATAATTAATACATTACATATTGTTGTCTTTGTAGTAGCTGTTCCTAGTACAAGACACAGACATTATATCTTGTCTAAATGCTATTAGTTCAAAACCTTCTTCTTATGGAACTAAAAGAAAGTAACAAAAAAGTATAAAATTGAGATAATTTTCAAGACTTGTCAGGTGCTCAATCCCAGACTGTGTGGTGCATACCTGAATGCTATGTGCTAACCCAGCCTCCTGCACTCAGCGTATACTGCCAGTTGATACAGTTAAAAGCAATGTTGCCCATGCTCACACCTCTCATACTTCTCTGTAGAATTACATTTCAAAGAGGAAGTTTTATTTTTCATATTTATTCATTATATTTTTATATACAGCTCAAGATTTATATTATATATTTCATACATGGCTCAAGGTAATTTCTCCTGAGTGAATCCCAGATAGACTATACAGTTGAACACCTGTGAGAACTTTCATATGCCACTTTTTCTGGAGACAGAATCTCAATATGCTCTAGACTCAAGCAATCCTGCTTCAGCCTCCTGAGGAGAGGCTGTGTCCCGCAGCACTCAGTATAATGTCTTTGGTGCATCTCTGCTTGAGTACACCATTCTTTCTGTCCTTTCTGAGTGCATGACTAGTGGGAAAATTAAAAGCAGAACGAAATACTTCACAGCAGCTCATTTCTCTGGCCTCTTCTGGTTTCTGAATTCCCGGATCTTATTTCTGCTTCTCTGATAACACTTACAATGTTGGCTTTAGTGAGAAGCTCAGACTTGCCTTCAGTTTCTAGAATGCTCACCTGTAGGAGGTAGTTGGCAATTTAGTATGGCTTAGAGTTACAGTGCCTATCACCCACTGTACTTGAACCAACTTGAAATAAAGCAACATCTTCTTTTTTTTTTTTTTTTAAAAAAAATATCTTTCTAAACCTCTGAGGAACTCTATTCATCTCCACCAGGCCTCTGTATCTATCAAATTTTCCCTCTCTGTGAGGAAGCACAGGTCCTCCTTAATGCTGCTCATGCAGAGCTGCTTTGCCTCTTTTGCTGATGTGTGGAGTCCACAGACCTACAAGATCTTGGGCTCTCAGCTCCTAGCACTGCCATGTATGAAGTATGTTTTTTCCAGTAAGAGATTCTGAATGAGGTATCTGGTATTACTTGTTAATAATATCATGCTCTACTGCCTACATTAATACTTACTATACCTGAGATCTGGGAGTGTTTTACATATGTGCAACTCGGTTTTGGTTCTGTAAACATAAAATCGGTGTAATAATTACTGTACTCTTATTGTAAAAACCACTAGATCTCCACACATTACCATACAGAGAAGAGAGATCTGGCTGTACTGTAGTGTTGCACAATGTGAACAATGGATCAGGCGCAGAAATGGGAGTCTGTAACACCACAATAATTTACAAGAAGAAGAGACACACAAACATTTCCCTGAGAACTGCAGAATGTAGCATGGGAAAATTCAAGGGCAAAAGTCATTAATTTTTCAAACCAATGACTATTATAGAATTTTAAAAAGATAAGTTACATCAGTAAAGGTTGCTTCAGGTTTGAGTTATTCATCTGCAACATGCCACAACCTAGTGATGTTTTCTGGACAATTTATGAGGCTGGTGCAGGGAAAGGTTTGTCTAAGGATTTTTCAAAACACCCCATTGAAATGTAGCATATACATAGAAATGCACACAAATAATGCATGCTTGTAACAACCCACACCAATTCTATAAACCACATCACACAGCCAGATGAGACACTAAGGATATCTTCCCAGATGGTTTCCTTCTTTGTTCTTACAATGCACTCCTCCGAGGAGATGCTTCTCTGATTTCTGATTCTAGGAGATCATTTTTCTGTGCTTGAACTTTATATTGCTGGAGTTATAGTATTCATGCTTTGGTGTCTGGCCTCCTTAGTTTGGTATGTTTTAGACGTTCTACCATTCTATTTTTATTTATTGCTCTTATCATTATCAGTAAATATTGTGAGCTTGATAATGTAGATAGTATTTGGTGAACAAAAGCATTTGGAACATACTTCTTTTCCATCTGTTTTTTTGGCTACTTGAAAAATAATTCCAAACAAAACCACAGAAAGTATACATCATCTACCATCTCAGCACATAGAAACCAAGAATCTTAGCTATCCAGAGAATGGAATAGATAGCAGTTGAGAAAGATTCTTATAGGTTCTAAGTGTTAGATGATCTCCTTATCCTCTTCATTTTTTCATCCTCTTCTATCCCCCTTTCTCCTCTTCTTTTTCCTCCTCTACTGTTCTCCATTTCCTCCTCCTCCTCTACTTCTCTCTCTCTCTCTCTCTTACACACACACACACACACACGGAGCCATTTTATCTTGTGTCCAGTGTTGTGCATAGATCAATCTGTATTTCTCTACGATTGTAAAATTAGCATCTATGGATGATGACCTTTATTCTTCTATAGTATATAAATTGGCAAATAGGTGGAAGACTGGATCGTAAGAAAGAGAATGCCAATAATACACAAAGAAAGTTATATCATTAGGCCAAGCAAGAATAAAACTACGAATATTATGGTACACCATGTTCAGTATCGCTTACATCTAATTCATTTATATTTGTGTCAGTTCAATAAATCAGAGTGCTGAGAACCAAGACATTGTCAGTTACAAATATAAAAATCTACATATGAAATGTGGTTGTTATTGACATAAATACAGTTTTAGCAAGATTATTCAAAAGCTTAATGTTGCTCTTATTTGGTTGGCTAAGAATTCAAGCATGGAAAAAAGTACGAACTCTACAGAGAAAAGTGTTGAGGATATGTAGCTAGCCTAAAACCATGATGGATTCACCAATCTAGAGCAGTACCTAAAACATGGCTCCAACTGAGGCTCAGTGGATGAGTAGCCCCCATGGTGTAGGCTCTGCTTAAGGATACTTCTAAAAAGAATGGGAAGCTGAGGCCCATCTACCAGAGAAGTAGTTTCAGGTTTTCCAACTGGCAAAGTGCTCACATCACACATATCTTTGACTCCTATTTCAATTCAGTATGATCTCTTTGGCAGATGACAGCTTTGGTTGAACAGATGAAAACATGGTAAGATTGACTAATAGTAAGAGTTTCTCTACTATCACAGCTTTTGACTGAAGAGGGACATAAATTGGTACATTTCTTTCATGAGCCATTAGTACCCTACATTTTCAGATCAGTGAGTTAGTTTATCCTCAAGTGAACATTGTGCATCATACACATACAAAGACCTGGTAATGCACAGACCTCTCTAAGAAACCAGTACCTAGGGATCCGGTATTGGCTTGGACAGTTAAGTCACGAGTCAGTAGGTGTACAGCAAAAGGAATTAAGATGGGATACAGGCCCTTGGGGTTTTGTACACTCTAAGAATTATAAGATATTATATTTAAAGACTGGGAAATTTCCTCATTCATTCATACATTGGACTAGATGGATAAATGATAGACAGACAGACAGATAGGTAGATGACACATGCATACATACACAGACAAATGCATATGTGCATACATGGGGAAAGCTTACTCAATATCCAGGTTTAGTTAAGTATCACATGAGAATCCCTTTGTTTCATTCTCAAAGGAGCTTCAAGGGTTAGATACTGATAATGTCCTAATTTAAAACCTTGATGAAGTGTAAACAGATTCTTTGCCCTAAAGTCTTAGAGATGGTACATGACTGTGAACTGGATGTGGGAGGAAGCATTTCTACAGACTTTGGGCTCATTTTTCTACAGTATCCACTGTCTTTGAGGAATAACCTGTTTCGGTTCTTATCAACTTCCCTGAGTGCGTGATGAGCCTTTCTGCTCCTGGTAGGAGCAAAAACCCTCCTCCCTTTTTGGGTCTATCCAGAGTAGCTGTGTGCAGCAGAGGCATTCCTCCCAGGGCAGCTCTGGACCGGAGTTCTCTTCACACACCCTAAGTCTAATAGCAATCCCAGAAGCTTTTGACTTCACTGACAACATCAGAAGCAGAAAATTGCAAAACAAGAGCAGTGAATTCTTTCCAAAGGAAAATGGGCTCTCTGCTTGGACAGACCTTGGTTGACCTCTTGAGCTAGGGTAGAATGTGGGAATATGACAGAGGGCCTGACTTGAGGAGTCTCATGCTGCGATGGAAATAAACGGCCATGTGACGCACTGGAGAATATTCCCTCTCGTCTTCCTTGAAATTTCTCATGCTTCCTGCACTACTTTATTTAGTCATTCATTTCTTTATTTGTCTTCCTACAGATTACTTCAATGTATCCCTCTTTATGGAAGAGTAGTATTCCATTGTACATGAATGCTACATTTGTTTTATTCATTCACCTTGGCTATTGAACTCAGGTTGGCAAGTCAACCAACATTTTCCTGTTCTGCTCAGGAATTCAATCCTTTGGTCATATATAACTCCAAACTTGATTTATTAGAACAAAAAGGAATGGCCAAAAATTAAAAAAAAAAAGATCCTTTCTATTATTCTACAGGTTTAATTCCTCCCACTGCCAATCACTATTCCAACATCAATGAAAGGACTTGGCTATGACTCCAGGCATCTGTCTTTATTCCCTCTGCTCACACTTCACCTGGTGTGCTGATTTCTGGACTCATATGTGCTCAAACTCAGATCTCCCTCCTCCAGGGAACTTCCTCTGCTGTGCCAGAGCATAGCCCCAGATAAGATCCCTCTTATTCTTATTCTTCTTCTTTTTTTTTTTTTTTTTTTTTTTTTTTTTTTTTTTTTTTTTTTTTTTTTTTTTTTTTGTACTTTAGGGAAGGGTCTACAGGGTGTTTGGTGTCTCACTACTAGATCATATTTAGTAATCCACATGTTTATAGCCACCCAAGAGCTGGGATTACAGACATGCTCCATGACTCCCAGTCTTCATTGTTATCTCAGTGCACCTTGGGGTTAGGGCTGGCATGGTAGGCTTGAGTATTGAACTCCTAGCCCCTGCACTGGCTTACAGGTGGCCCTGAATCTCTCCTGTTCAAGCCCACAGCAAATGGTATTTTCAATATCTCTACAGGCAAAGTGAAAATGTAGTTACATGTAATTGATTTCTGTCATAAATCTTCAGACTCACATTGTCCTTTCTACATATGATGTTCCATTGTATGATTTTATTATTCTTCATTTTTTTAGAATATTATTCTCCAGAGAAATGGTTTTGAAAAGACTGGTCAAAACATCAGCAGAAACAACAACAGATAAAATCACAAACTTATGAAATCTTGTAGGTGAAGTCAGCCCAAGCTCTGAAATAAAGCAAGAGGAGAGGCATCTGATAGCATGTCTAATAACCAGTGCTGTGAACTCCAAGATCATAGAAACTGCTGATCCTCAGTCTGACAGGACATGCTGGCCCATCTTATGACAAAGCGTCCATGATAAGTTCTCTGGGCCCAACCCCCTGCTCTGGTTCTTCAAGGGACAACATACTCATAAACCATCACTGAAGCTAGAACAGGACCTCTCCACTGTCTGACTTTCAGTTTGAAAGTCCTTATGTACAGCCATGAGCCAGCCTTTCACACAGATCCAAGAACTCTAGTTGCTTTGGTTATAAAGTGTAACATGTAACCAATCTAGCATCTTTAATTCAGTGTTTCAAGGGAATTAATATAAAAAGAAAAGCATATTTTCATGTACATAAGACCATATTGTCCTTTCTTTGTTGAAATCCTGTCTTCTTAAGACATCTGACATTAGTTCCTCAGCTTCCTTTTGAAGGACTTTACCTTCTAGAACACAAGAGCCTTTTCATTCTGATAGAGGCTCTTCAAGGGGTTCTAAGGGGCACACGCACACTGGCGCCTACACAGCATCCTTCCATGCTCTACCCTACTTCCAAGATAGACTGCTCTTGAAAAATGGCTTTGTGATATGTGCTACATGGAAGAGGTGTAGTTTAAAATGAAATGTTCTCATATGCATATATATGACCAAGCATATATATGACAATTTTATGGCTTTACATTGCAACTGCTCTATTTCTTGTCAAGATGGGACATTAGACTATAGATTTATTGGGAGTAGGAACTACATCTTGCTCATGCCTGAGCACTCTAGTCTAAATATTTAATGACAAGAACAATTAATGAATACATCATCTTCCGGTTAGAGTCTAGAATTCAAGCTAAGCATGATGTGTTCACCAGAATTAAATTTCTGAGGAAGATACTTAAGTTTTCCTAAGCTCCCTTCACAATTGCCTGCCCCTCTGGCTATCTTCTGTTTGAGAAGCTAAACTTAGCTTGCTGAGTCACGATGCAAATGGAAGCACTATGTGCTAAGACTTTCTTTGAATTCCAGAACGGAAAGAAAATCAGTCCCCTCTTTTACAACACAAGGTCAGAAGGATAGCAGCACATCTCACATATGTGCACGTACTTGTCAGTGAAAGAGGGGTTTCAGTGTGAACAGAGGTCACAAGGTCTGGCTTCAGTTCTGTCACCAAATTCCTGGGTGATTTTATATAAAACTCTGTCCAAATCAGGGTCTTGTTTTCCACTTCTATAAACAAGCAGTGTCAAAAATTTATTATTTTCCTAGTCACTTGGAAAATTACAGCCATCTTCATTCAGCTCCAGGAAGCTTCTGTAGACTGAATGACAAAACTTGTGGGACTTATTCTGGCTCACTGCTGCCTCCCTTCAACGCTTACTTCCTTCTGACCAGTTGGCCAGCTGAGATTTATTCAGTACGTGCCTGGCTTTTCACTCAGAGGAACAGTTCTGTTAGTGGGATTTAAAGTTTTCAAAATCCCAAATAGTGGCCATTTACTGCTCTCTGGTGGTGTGGAAAGGTTTTTGCAGAAATCTGGGGAAATGTTTTCTCTCATGATGTAGACTCAGCAACTCAGCTCTTAAGATTTTGGAAGACTATTATTTAAATACATAAATTACTGATTAACTTAATGTCTCGGTGAAATAGCCATCCATCAAATATAGTGATTGAGTTAGAGACTGAGTTAGACAGAGATAGATAGAGAAAGAGGTAAAGATACACACACACACACATACGCAAACAATGTGTGTGAAATTGGCTTCTGATTTGTGTTTAGAAGGTTCTGGAAAAATATTATAAGTACATAATAGAAAAGAAGAACACAAAATTCTAAAAACAACAATAGAATTTAATGGGTATTCATTAGATAATACCAAAAATGAAAAATGATCTTTCAAGCAGAAAAGAAATTTAAAAACTCAGAGAGTAGAATGAAATCCAAAGCATTTTCCTATTATTTGCAGTTCATAGAGATGGTGGGAATAGGGTATGCTAATGTTTATCACTTTCTATAATACCCATATTGACATTTACTATTCAGAATGAAATGAATAAATCAGGAGGTGGTCCCATTCCATGTAAGAGGAAAGTAAATAACTGACTGAATGAAACGCAAGCAAAGTGTTCTCAGAATCTGGAATTTCAAATCCAAATTTGCAATCTCCCTTACCATCTCTGCTCCAAACAGCACCCAGGCCTCTAAGGGACTTTAACAATTACCCTTCTGTCCCTTTTATAAATTGAGGATCCATAACTACAAGAGAGATGCTATTCTCCCAGTCAAATGCTGGCAAATTTATAACCCACTAAATCAGGGTGATAGTGATGTCGCTGGGTTGATTGTGAGTGCTTATCTCTGTGGGGAAAATTCTCTCGCTAGTATCAGTTCTACCAAATGTGTTATTGGCAGGACACATGTACAGTTGGTCCTCATGACTTGCCAGGGCACTGGAGATCTTCTGACTTATGGTGACATAGTTTCTACGCATGTCTTTCACACTGACGTGGACAAGCAGTGATGTGCATGGCCCAGCTACAAATCTCTACTTGGTTTTGAACACAAGAGCCTGAGATGTGCTTCGCTCATGGTCTCACCAGCGGACCACTCTCGCCTCGGAATCTGTGCTTTTCCATGGACTCAGGCTTCAGGAAGTGAACATATCACATAGCAAAGTAAGGTGTTCAGATAATAATGGGCATTGAAATGAATGGTACTTGTTTAGACCAATCCCCTTAAAGAAAGGGAAATAATCTTTCTCATGGAGCGGTATCCATCTTCATTAGGAAGAATGCTGAAACACACTTTATCTTAGTGCACTGAATGTCACCAGAAACAAATTTTATTTTTTCTATAAACAATTACAGTCCTAAAACAAAAATATCCCACTAGCTAAATGTGTGGTCGGGGCATAAAGAATGCTTGCTGATAGTCACTGTATCAATCTTTTACTATTGAATTTTTACTGTTCTGTGAATTTTACACAAGTCATTTAAATTCTGTAGAGGTTATATTTCTGTCATTAAAATAAGGAAAATACTACCCACTTGGAAGTGTTTGTAATTGTAAAATAATGTATATTACATTCTAAATACATACTAGAAAAATATTATTTTTCTTCATTTTATCTATTTTCCTTTGCTTTTTCTCCTTTGTTCCCTTTTCATCTGTCTTCCCTTCATTCTGCTTTTCCTCATTTTCTTCCCTTGTGTCTTTGAGCTTCACTCTGTTTGTAATAAAGAGCAGGATATATACACCCACTGAAATGTCTTCTATTAATCTGGCAGATAATTTTGCATTGTGAGGCTCAACTGATGTTCATAATCTCTCTGTTATGATACATAGCAAGCAGTTCACTTTATAGATGAATGAGACTGAAACAATCATTTCTCTGATTGCATGAGTCTTATTTGTTTTAAAACCAAGTTTGATTATCTTTTACTTTCAAAGCCTTCCTTATTGTTTTCCTTTCTAAGATAGAATTGTTTCTTTCTCTGTGCTCCTATTGCATATCATAACTATAGCTAATATGTTATCCTTTGCTTGTTATTCATTGTTCCTTTTATAAAAAAATTGAGATTGTTTTCATGGGTGAAAATAAAAGTTTCCATCACTATAACAAAATACCTGAGATAAGCACAAAACCTTTTTGGGCTCAAGGTTTCAGAGATGTTGGTCCATAGGCTTTCTGGTCTATTGTTTTACGTTTGCCATGGTACAGTGCCTTATGGCGTGGACATGCAGGCAATGAGCTCTGCTTGTCCCACGGCGGCTGGGAAGCAAGGGAAAAGGGAGGAAAGCGCCAGATGCCCTTCATGGATCCCGATTTCCAAGTCCCAATGATTCAACTTCCTTTTATTAGTAAGCTCTTCCTTCTAAAGAATCCATCACCTGCGAGTATCCTCACAGGCTGGAGATCAAGACTTTGTAGCACTTGGGAATTATTAAACCCAATATACTTCTATGAGACTCCTAGCTGTCAGGCACACTGTTCAGTTTCAAAGATATAGTAGATATACCAAACAGAAAAGACATTTTCCCTAAAAGAACATATATTTATAGAGAGTTAATCATTAACTAATTATTATAAATGTACAATAATTAAAATATACAGATGGCTAGAATTGAGAGAGTAAGGGGGAATATGAGATTAGATTGATACTTCTTAAACAGAGGCAGTGTTCATTGGATCTTGTGTGTTAAGAAATTCAATTTCTTATGTGAACGACAATAGGAATTTTTGAAAGGATATAAATGGAAGACTATCTTGATTAGAACTTAATTTTAAAAGATTGATGTTTTGTTTTATAAAGCATCTAGCTATCTTCTGTATGACTAAAAACAGACACAGTATATAGCATTTTTTTTTTTTTTTTGGTCTTTTTGAGACAGGTTCTCACTATGCAGTTCAGACTGTCCTTAAGCTCACTTTGTAGCTCAGGCTGGTCTTGAACCCACAACAATCCTCTTACCTCAGCCTCCTGAGTGCTGGGATTACAGGCATGTGCCACCACTCCTGGCTCAGTATATAGCATTCTTATAGCATCTAGGAAGATATTTGGTACATAGTATGGGACATATGGCAAAAATTAAGACTTACTGGGAAATTTTCATAGATAAGGGGACCCCAAAGTACACTGAGTGTTTAAGATAATTTTTTACATCAAAAGACACATTGCTATTGGGCTCACTATAAATATGCCCCCTTGCTTCAAACAAAATCATACTATTTTTCTTGCCATTTTCAGACGCACTGCAAAAAACACTCTTTTGTGAATGCATTTACAAAGTGTGATTAATATATATATATATATATATATATATATATATATATATATATATATAT
>PVKA01035413.1:0-22640 GCA_004027165.1 Ctenomys sociabilis
TCTCCCTCAGACTCACCACACTCTCACTGCTCTGGGAAGCCTGGTGAGTCCTGTAAATTCGCTCTCGCTGGGAGAGCTTGGCGCGGGATCCAGGAGGCCGCTGGAGTCAGCCACTGTCTCTGGCCGGTCTCAGGAGCTGGGCAGGGGCGGGCAGGATGGAGCAGGACGGCGGAGTCGGCCGCGCTGTCTCTGGCCGGTCTCAGGAGCTGGGCGGGGCGGGCGGGATGGAGCAGGACGGCGGAGTCGGCCGCGCTGTCTCTGGCCGGTCTCATTTTACTAATTTAAAATACACATTGAAGAATCAGCAATCTACTACATAACAAATATATTCTTTTTGGTTGTTTGCTTCTTGTGTTGGTGGTACTGGGCCTTTCTTTTCTTTTTTTTTTTTGGCGGAACCAGGGATTGAACTCAGGCCCTTGAGCTTGCCAGGCAAGCACTTATTTTACTAAGCTATCTCCCTGACCCTGTGCTGGGCCTTTCACATGCTAAGCAAGCAGTACAACACTGAGCTACAGCCCCAGACCAGCAAATATATTTGGTTCAAATCCTTTCATGTTATGGCCCAAGGATTCTGTTAGTTAATTGGTAGGATTTAAGTAGCAATTTTGGAGAGTACAGTGGTATAATTTGATGATATATTAGATTCTACTTTCCAGAAATAAGAAGAAATGTAAAGTTACACGTGGCATTTAGTTACTAAAGCAGTTCGCTAGGTGCAGCCACTTCTGTGTTACACCCCATGCCACTTGCAGAGGGTGTCTTTCATCTCAGTGGATTTGGATTGGGAAGAAATTAATAGACAGTGAGCACTTTTGCTGTATGGTCAACAGTTTCAAGCTGGCTTTTGGGAAAGTCCTCCCTACATTACACAATAGCCCTCTCCAGATAATGCTGAAGATTATTCCATTATCTTAGAGGTCCTCCTTTTGTTTCTCGGGCTGTCTTCAAATGAATTAAATGTTCTGATTTATTTCCTAGGGCTTTATAAAAGCTCCCTGAAAAGCAAATACTATTTGTAGTGGTGACAGGCAATTAGCAAAGCATTTAGATTTATTATAAAGCACTAGTGAAAGTAGTGTTTTATTTTTCTCTTACAGGAGTTTTAAAAAGTAGCATGAAGATAAGAGGATGCAATTGCTTCTTCCCCAGGCAGGAACCAGCCCTCAGTGCAAGGTTGAGGTTGCAAATTCAATTGCTGTAACAGTAGGTATTATTTACTTATCTCCTCACCACCAGAGAGTTTTTTAATAGAATCACCTTTTAAATTTCCCACTTTGGCTTCATTTACTTCTTTAGTCCCCTAGCTCACAAAGTTCATCTCACATACTGGTTCACATGTATGGAGTCCCAGTTATGATGTTTGGCACTGTTGCTAGTTGTTCTTCATTGTTTGTTGTTGTGGTACCGAGGATTGAATCTAGGGACACTCGACCACTGTGGCATATGTCAAACACTAGCGAGTTATATTCATTATCTGTCTGTCTGTTATCTATCTGTCTATCTGTCTAGATATCTATTTTCCTGTGGTTGCTAGTGAATTTTATTTTTTATTTAAATGTATTTGGTACGGGGTCTCACTATGCAGCTTGGACTCATAGTGATCCCACTGTTTTCAGCCTCCCCGGGCTGGCACCACTCTGCTCAGTCTTGGTGGCTAGCTCTGCATGCCCAGGGGCAGGGATGGCATGGTATGTGGTGCCAGGGATTGAACAATGGCCCAAGCAGGCACTTAGTCTGCTGAGCTTTCTAGCTGGCCCTCTTGTTATTGTTGTTTTCTGTTGTTGTTGTTCTTCTTCTTTTCTCCTCCTCTTTCTCCCTCACTTTCTCTTCCTCCCCTTCTTCCTCATTCTATCTATTTATATTTTGAGTCTGGCTTTGAGTTTCTTATGTGGAGCACAAATTTGTGATCCTCCTGCCTCAGCCTTCCTAAATGCTGGAATTGCAGACATGGGCCATCACCTTCAGGTTACATCTTATTGAATGAAGATTCATGAGGAATTCAGTCTCTACTCTCCTTTATTGATGGAGAGATGGTGATACAGACACAATGAGATGATGGTGAAAAAAAGTCAGAGGAACTGATTTCTGTGGCTATTTTGGAGGGTAGATGTCCATGTCCTTTCTTAGTGTAACCCTGTGGGGAGCTGCCAAAGCTGGAAATTGGTCATACACATGAGGGAAGGACAAGGCCACAGTGCCTACAGCAGTCAAGCTGCCTCCATCTTGAAAAAAGCCTCCTGCCTGGCCAATTTCAGTCATTAGTCACTAGGCAACCTTGTGCTGCTGGTACTAACTTTGCAAATGCATAAATAAATGCCCATACTGTTGTTTTTAGGTTCTGTGCTCATTAGGCAAGCAGCTCTCCACCGGACCTCAGCTCTTATCTCTTGTCCTTATTTTGTAAATCCCCTTGCCATCTTCTCCTGGGGACCACCAAGAACCCAGTGAGTCCCTACATAGCTCACTTCTCCTTGGGAATCAAATCGGAGCTTGCTTTCTGCCAGTGACATCAGTATCTTCTGATTCTCTAACAAATATCCTTCCTCTTCCTAATTTCTACTTTCCTCCACATCACCTATAATGTTAAATTCTCAGATAGTGTAAGATTAAATCAATTTTGCCGCATTGTAGGAGATATTTCCTGCATTTGCATCCCTGTGTTGACTTATAGTCAGTATTAACATGAAACCCATAGTTATTTTTCCCAAACCATCATTTCATGTAGTAAGACATACTCATGTTATTTGAGAAATACTGTTGTCCTGAAAATCTATTTTATGTACACAGAGACAGGAGTACTCACAAATATACATCCACACATCATACATTATACACACATACAAAAATGAAGAAGTATAATCTTTAGAATGTAAATTATATTTTATTTCCTATATAATACTATTGATAATACATTATATAATGTATCACAGTATATTAGTAATATCTGTAATACAGTTCTCCCTTGATATATACTGGAAATTGGCTCCAGGACCCTCCTTTTGATACTAAAACCAGGGCCAGCCAAATAGTGCAGCATATTAAAGCTCCTGCAAGCAGGTGCAGGGGCTGGGGGTTCAATCCTTGGGCCTGCTGTGCAGCCCCGCTCCTAGGGTGCATTGAGACAGCAACTGAGACTGGGAGTGGTGGCGCATGCCTGTAATCCCAAGTCTTGGGAGGCTTTAAAAAGGTGGATCACTACGAGTCCTATCTAGCAGTCAGATCCTGAACATCCTGTAGACCCTTCTCTAATAAAAATAAAAGAAACTACAATCCACAGATGCTTAAGTCTTTTGCATAAAATGATAAAGTATTTTCACATAATTACCTAATCCTCCTCTATGCCTAGATGTTTATAGTGACTGATACAATATAATTAGCTTTTATACTGTATTGTTTATGGAATAATGACAAGAAAATGTTTTTCACAAGTTCAGGATAGATGCAAGTTTTCTTTCCTTCTCTACTTCCTTTTGTTTTCCTTCCCTCTCTTTTTCTCCTTCCATTTCTTCCTTTTTTATTATGCTTGATCTGAAGTTCGTTTAATCCTTAGATGAATAACCTGAATATATAGAGGGCTAGCTGCATAGGTATATCAGCAATAACTATCTTTAATAATGTGATATTCTGATGACAACTATGCTTTTAATGACCACTATTTCATCAGTAACTATAGTATTACAGTAACTACTGTCCACTGTGGTACATTCTGCATTACAGTATATTATTAATAATCATGGCCACAGCTGCAGTGATTTACTGGGGCTTTTGCCTACACCCAGTCTTCTGCAGGAGTGCACCCTAATGGGTGCACCTCTCTGCAGCTTCACAAGACTCCTCTGAGGTTGGTAGGAAAGCCCTTCCCAGGTGAAGAGCTTGAATGTTGAACCCACTGCTGGATGAGGAGAGGCGACTTCTGTGCCCTTGGACCTCCTGTGCCTTTGGACCTCTCACTACTCCCTGAATTGCTATGTGCTGTGGCTTGGATCCTGAATCTTCCCCGAAGACCTAAGTATTAAGAGGCTTGGTGCCTAGTGTGTGGTGCTATCCTTAGAAAGCCCAGTGGTAGGGGGGTCATTCGGGCTGTGCTCCTGAGGTGGCTATTGGGACCCAACTCCTCCTCTCTTTGCTTTCTGACCACCGTGAAGCAAGAGGCCTGCTGCACCACTCTTGCCTGCCACAAGAAGCTGCCTTCCTGCAGACCCAGCAGTGGCGGGACCAACTGACTGTACACTGAGGCTTCTGATAGCACGAAGCAAAATGAATCTCTCCTTTAAGTTGTGATCTCAGGCATTTTTTTACACTGATTCAAGGCTGACTAACATACTCCTTACTCCAAGGAAGCTCTGATGATCCCAAATGCATATTTTTTTTCTATTTTTCCTCTAGAAGGCCAAATTCAGCTGCAACCGCAAGTATCTTAAGTAGCTTGAAAGCCCCACCAAAATGCTCTGTTAAAGTGACCAGGTAGTCTGGAACATTTAGGCAACATTTCATTCCTTCTATATGGTCCTGCCCTCCTCTGAAGCAAACAAAAAATTCTATAAGTTCCATTGTTTTGGTGTATCTAGTCAGTAGGTCCTAAACTGCCTCTCATACTAAAAAATCATATACCAAGTTTTTATTAATATGTGTTCTGATTTTTTTGATATAACAAATGCATAGAATTATGCTCAATTATTTTGGAGGTGAAAACAATTAAAAATAAAGTTGTTTTCCTCTTCATCAAAACATGATATGGATGTAGAGGAAATGTTCTGTGGATATTTATGTTTTTAGGAATTTAAAGAATTTTTCAATCATGAATGAACCTGGAAAATGTGGAGCTTATGAAATTAAGTAACAGGAGGATACTTCATTTACGTGTGGCACAATCTCAATATGTTAGAAGACAAATAGATTTTTAAAGGACAGGAAAATGCCCAAAATGGTACCAGCTATATAGGAGCTATTATCTCTGGGACTTGCGAATTTGGATGATTGTTATCTTTTCTCTTATATTTTTATGCATTTAAAAAATTTCCTACAATAAGTATGGGTGTCTTTTATAATTAAAAACACATTTTTAAATTAAAAATAATCGCAGAGATTACTATGTAAAATTTTACCACATACATCTTATCAGCAGGGATGTTCTGGAAAGTATTGCGGCTCCAATTAAAGCCCCTTTTATGTTGCTATTTGTACTTAATACCTTGCAAACCTTCTTTAAGAAAATCTTGCAGCAGAACAAGCTGCAGCCTTATCAAAAAATCTCTGCTGTCAATTTCAACTCTGGTTTAAAGCTATTGTTAAGAAAGACACTTACAGGGATGTTTTCTGAGGTGTTTTTTCATGACCATTAATTTCCCATTTGCCTCAAATTTTCCTTTAAGTTTAAAAAATTTGATTCCTATTATCCTCCTAGGAGACTAGAGGATAGACAGTATGGATATCCTAGCCTTTGCCCCATAGACTCTTATTTACATTTAGAATATGACCACATGAAAAATATGCTGAGAAAAATCATCAATAGGACCATATGTTAGAGTCTCAAAAATCCCCCTAATTTCCATTTAACTCACATCATAAAAACCACCCTCCCATTCAATCAGACTATTAGAAGGTGTTTTAGATGAGTGATGAGTGAATGCCTGTGAGAGGTGAGCTAATCAGAAGGCCTTGATCTTCCCTAGAGCTATTAATCTTTGTCTTTCATGTGCTTCCCTCTCTCCCTTTCACATATGCGCCCTCTCTCACACACACAGTGCCGAAAGCAAAGCCATAAAGAAGAAAGCTCTTAAAGAGTCCATAAAAGTGTGAATAAGACTTTAAATTTTATTTTTATTTACTGGGAATTTATGGAACAGGTGCCCAGGCACAGTGGTGATTCATGGCTCGCATCTCAGTTTTGCAGCCCATCCTGCCTGAGCTCCTCAGTACTGTCATTATGTATGGACCAACCCTCTCCCCGAGAGACACCCAGAGCCACTAGAAGAGCAGCAGAGGGCTGGTCGTGTCTCTGATGGTCACCCACCAACATGCATTTTTGATGGCTTTCATTTCTAATATGTACTGTCATTATATTTAACAACTCTTTATATGACCCACCCAGGTCAGTTAAAGGCTGTTTCATTGCTAGTTAGATAATTATGAGACGCAATTCATTTAACATGCCCAATGATTCATGCTTAATTTTCATATCACATGTAGGTTTGGATGACCTGCATGGGGAACTGTGGTCTTTTTAAAAGGATAACTCACCACATGACAGGCCTGTGTTTAGCAAGATCCTCAGTATGCTTGTGGGTTGTGTTTAAACTGTTTTATTGTTTTCCATCTTGCTGCTTAAACAAAGAAGTCTGTGGATGGACTGGCTCCCTCTCTCAGACATCCAACTGTTAGATGGGAAGGAGTGCTCTTATATCTTTACTTCTGTTACAAGGACAGTTATGATATGATATAACATATTTTCATTATTCTGTCCCCTAGCAGGTTTAAAGAAAGCAAATGAAGTGTTTTTTTTTCTGCCAGAGGCTATAAATTATGTATAAATTTTCTCTGACAATTCAACTGCATTTTGCAGTTGGTCAGTAAGTATATTTTGCCTGCTATGCAATCAGCTTGATGAAAAATAAAGGTTTAAAAATCCATAGTGTTGGAAGGCATATGTTCATAAAAGCAAATTTTAAAATTTTGTTCTTCATTTTCTGGTTTTGGCTATCAAAATTTCTTCAAGTGATTTCATGAAATTGCAAATCTACTCCTATAGGCATATACTTTACCTTCTCAAAGAGTGGGCTTCCAATCATGTAAAACAGGATTTTATTAGAAGTTACATTTAAATACCTACTTTTCAGTGGGTGGATATTCATTCCCTTTAACGAACTCCTGAAGAGCAGAGGTGGTCTCATCCTTGGGTCTCACGGAGGTGTAGGCCTTGTTTTGTAGCAAAGCGAATCACATTTGGAACAGAATATGGGTTTATACGGGGATAAAAAAACTGCTCTTTTCTTTTCTTCTTTTTAAAAATCTGTTATTTATTTGGTATAGGGTCTCACTACACAGCTTGGACTCATGGTGATCCTCTGGTCTCAGCCTCTCCAGTTCTGGGATTGTAGGTTTGGGCCACCACTCTCTGTTTTTTCATGCACAGGGCAGGCATGGCATATGGTACTGGGATTTGAACCTGGATCATTATGCTTGCCAGCCAGGTGCTTAAACTGCCAAGCTATCTCTCCTGAGCCCTAGAAATTGCTTTTGGTTTATTTTTCATAATGGAGACTGGATCCAACGCCTTCACACCGAGCTATATCCCAAGTCCCTTCTTTGCCTTTCCCTTTCATTTTACCTTTTCCTTTCTCTTTCTCTTTTCCCTTCCTCTTCTACTCCTTTCCTTTTTAATTTCTCTTCCCTTTCTTGCTTTTGAACAGTGTCTCACTAAGTCACTAAGATGCCCGGTCTGGCTTCCGATGTGCTATCCTCCTGCATCAGCCTCCCAGAGTGCTGGGATTACAGGCGTGTGCCACCATGGCAGTCTATCCTTTGAGATCTTTACAGCAGCAATTTAGGTGTATGTATTTGTCAGCATTACTAGCTGTGCAAGTAAAGGTGCTCAGGCTTAGAAGTAGTCTCAGATGAGAGGGCAGTGTTAATCAGATAGAATGAGGTAAAACTTGCTATCTCCTAGGGTCATTCAATCTCACATACTCAGTTGTAAGTTTTTTCATGTGGATGGGCTTGGAACAGTGTTTTTATTTTTCTTTCAAATTAGATAGAACACAGAAAGTTTGGCAGTATGACTTTGTGAAAGCACACACACACACACACACACACAGTTTGATCATAATATGGAGTGAATGTCTAAATTAAAATTTATTACAGTAAAAGACATATGCTGTCATTAATCTTCCTCAAAGTACTCCTCTCATTTCAAATATGTTTATCTCATTGTTCTTGCCAATGTCTGAAGCAAGTCTGGAATTCCTTTTTCATGACAGTCTTTAGGAGGTGTGATCACAGCTGCAGAGCCTGCTTTGCTGAGTTCCATCTACAGCAAAGGCAGGCTGGGGAAGTATCAGTGTGTCTTCCCTTACCTCATTCACCAGATCAGGAACGTAGACCTTTCGGCTCTTCCCCACGTCTAAACGACCATGAAAGATACACATTTCAAATGGATTCAAGACATCAAGACAGCTACAGCAGCAACAGTAAAGACACTCACAAAAGAGGTCTTCTCGAACTGCTTCAGAATGCGGCGAGAACCAGGCGATGCGTATTTGAAGTGTGTGTGGGGTATCCTGAAGGACACTACTGGCAATGCATCTTTTACTGTAATAAACAAAAAATTAAAATGAAACATTCAGTGTGTTTTCTATCGCACACAGTGTATACATCTTTCTCCAAACACTATCAAGTCTTTATTGCTGTAATTGTTTCTTGTAGACAACATGGGCACACTCATTTAAATAAAAGAAAAGTATTTCAATTTTTCCAAAGCAAACCCTACTGAGTTTTAAAGCAAAAACATATTGCTCAGAAAGGCCCTTAATTTTAAATAAAACAGCTATTTTCTTTAGAAAAAATCATAAAATATTAAAAGCCCTAAATAAATAAATTACAGGTATTTGGGAAATACGCATGTCCATTATTGCACATCCCATCTGTGCACGTGCCATTTAGGAGCATTAACACACATTACGTGCATGCTTCTTCCAGTAAACATTTGCTACATTCACAGCTCCACGTGAAACTGTGGTTTTCCTCTTAAAATTGCTGAAATAATAGCGCATTCAGGGAAAGCATGAAGCGCTCTGGGATTTACACGATATTGCCATCCTTCTCTGAGTTCTGAATAAAATACAAATTAAGATAAAAATAGTCCTAGAACATCGTTCAACCAAACTAGCCAGTTGGGCCCAAGCCTCCCATTAACACATTTTCAAAACCCTCGACATGCATTTTGTTGCCACCTAATGGTTTACTAATATTTAGAAATGCTCTCACAGTGGGAATTTGCAAATGTTCTCACTAGAACTTGGGTAAACTGTATTAACATAATTCCAAATCCGATTGCTTTTATGTGGTAAGGGATAGAGAGCAGTTTTGCTACTTTGCAGTCATGGATTTAAGAAGGTGAAAAGAACACTGAGAGAATCCATGAAGATATTTAAAAAATAATGACAGTTTAGCAGGTACAATTATTCTCAGCATGGTGTCTTCCAGCCACAATTTATACAGTATCCTTATGACATTCAAATATTTCCTATGAGTCATCCAAACCAGAAAGAAGGTATTATATTCTTACATACTCAGTCACAAATTTCTACAAATACCAGGGTTTTGTTACATTTGCTTTATTTTCTTATGGAATTAATTAAATGTAATTCATTAAAAGTCATGCGATGTCTACATACTTAACTCTGTATCTTTAAACAGTATGGATTATTTCCCCACAACACCATTATCCTGCTTAGCACAACTGAAGATCCTTTTTCACTATCATCTAATGTCCAGTTCACAATCAAATTTCCCCCATTGTCTCAGTGATATCCTTTCCCTTTCCTTTAGAAAAAATCATAAAATATTCCCATTTGTTTCTTTGGATAATTAGGTAAACAAGATTCACCTATTTCTAGGTGTTGTGCCCATCTCTTAGGTCCCTTCCTTCTCCTCACTCTTTCTTTTCTTTCCTGCCATGGACTTGATGGCTAATCTATGTCACCTTGGGTGGACCATGATGCCAAAATATTTGGTCAAACAAATGTTTCTGTGATTATCTATTATGTGACATTAGCATTTCAATTTGTGGAGTTTGAGAGAAACATGTTGTCCTCCTTAATGTTGGTGGGTCTCACCCAATCAGTCAAAGTTTGAATAGGACAAAGACTGACTGGCTCCCTTGAGCAAGAAGGAATTCTTCACTCTGGAAGAGCTCTGGTCTTCACCCTGAGCATTAGTTCCTGGCTCTGGAAGGGGAAGATTGTGCACTTCCTAGTCTCCTAGAGAAGCTTGTGGCATTGGCTTTCCTGATGGGTACTCAGTTGTCCTCATCTTTGAAGGAGCTTGGGACCTCAGTGCTGCTGAGGAGAGCTGTATCAGTCTTCTGAGGAGCTCTGGTTCTTGCTTTAGGCATTGCTTCCTGACTCCAGTTCAGCTCCCTCAGCCTGCTGGCACAGACCCTTCATCCTGGTAGCTGCTCCCACTGACCTCAGGGCCTTTCTGGTGAAGATCTGTGAAACAGACCTGCTTGAGGCATTGCTGTGGGCTCTTGGCATCCAGCTGGACTCATGGGAAGCATTGTTTTAGGCACTAGGTCTTAAGCAGAACATTTCACAGTGAGATCCAGGCCTTTAGATGGCTTTTTTGGTCTTTAGTTTGTGGACGTATTTCTTGCACTCTCTTTATATATGGCTTTTTGGGTGATTATTATAAACTAATCCTGTAAAAAGAGAATTCTTCCAGCAAGCAATCTGTGATCTTTATGTGCAGTGCCAGCTTTTCCTGGGTCTCCAAAGCTCTGGTCCATTCTTCAGAATTTAGACTTGCCAGCTTCCATTATTGCATGAGACAATTTCTTAAAATAAATCTGTCTATGTACACATCCTATTGGTTTTATTTCTCTGCAGAACTGTAATGCACTCCACAGTCTGGAATTGTCTTTTGCTTCTCCATGCTGTGATTTTATGAGCCTTCATCTTCCTTACTCCCAGTTCAAGGAAGCTAACTCTAGGACATTGAATCGTTCAATGTGCAAGAACCACCACGTCTCTATTTGAAGCTGAGATACTAGAGGGAGTAGCTCTAGAATGTTCCTATCATCATAGAGAATTCTGTGGGACAGAGCTCTCTAAGCAGCACAGGAATGACCATGTTATCTCACAGGAAGTACATAAATTGGTCGTTCATGTTTCCTTTCCTTCGTCATTGTCTTTCTTTCTCATGTAACTTGAGTTTCAGCCTTACCAAGCAGTTTCTTCCAAATCCATGTAGGTTGTGACCTTGTGCTACCGCATCTGGCACTGACTCACTGCCCTCCACGACCCTCTCACTACCCTTACCTTGGCATTTCTTGGCATTCATTCCTTTCTCACTTCCATGCTTACACCCAGACCCACTCCGACATGTCTCTCTTAACTGCTGTGCTGATGTCTAATCTCTTTACCTACTTCCAATACTCTTTCTTCACTACGTAATGACATCCAGAGTAAGTGGGACAGAAAGGGATAATGTGTTGCTTTTGTGCCAGAATGAAAATCCCGTTTTTCCCATTCCCAATTCTCCTAACTTAAAGATACAAGACTGTTTCATACTTAAACGACTAGCATGTGGGAGAGTCTACCTAAGATGGTATGTGCTTTCCTAAATCAAACAGCCAGTGTCAGATCAGGGTAATCTGTAAAACCGCAAGGACGGTGTCATCTTATCACCACTGTATGCCCTGTGTCCACCATAACAACTGGCAGAGCAGCTGTGTACTTTTCTAAGTCATGCTCAGTTTCACCAGTCTTCCAGGTTCTACCAGTGTCCACTGTCCATATTAGTTTATTTGCCTTTTCTCTTGCTGGTTCTTTCTTTTAGTCAAGTTGTTGTAGCTATAAGAAACTATATGTTCCTACCTTCAGGTGCTTGGAGACATTTTCTTTTTAAAAAATATTTATTTATTTACTTATTGGGCTGCTCAGCCCAACCTGAAGGGAGGGCGGGGCTAACATAGCATGTGGTGCCAGTCCCCTGCACCTGCCTAAGTTTGCCTAAGAGGCAAAATATTATTTTTTTAAAAATTAATTTTATTGAGAAAAAATTGCAATAAGACAGTTTCAAAACAGGTTAGTAGGAGAGTTACAACTATTAATACATTGCATACTGTTGTCTTTGTAGTAGTCATTCATTGCACAAGATGCAAACATGATATCCTCTCCAAACACTATTAGTACAAATCTTTTTTCTTATTAAATTAAGAGAAAGTAGATATATATCTATCCTAGATACTTTGTATATACAAATACAAAATTTTCCTTCATGTATATCTCCTTTTTTTGTTTAGTTTCATCAGAGATGGGTATTCCATTGCCAACTAAATATTGTAGGTTCATGAATTCAGCAAAATATTCCAACATAGTCCAGTAGTCCACAATAGCAGTGGTTATCCACACGACTGGCAGTGTCCAAAGGTGTTGACTTGAGCCTTTTACAGCTCAGCATATTAACATGGCTTCACTTTTCATACCTCATTTCTACACTTTTCTGCTGTATGGTTAAGACCAAGATAAAGCAAGATCTATATAACAAGAAATGTAACTTTTGTATCTAATAAAGTCAGCCAAGTTCCCACAGGACTTATCTTGAAACCCTGTACCTCACTTTGTAGATCCTTTGTCAGTGTCAGCCATGTGGATGAGTCACAGCCATAGCTTGACCAATTTGCTCTCTGTGAGAGCCTGTGAGAATGTTTTCTCCATCTGACTCTCTTTAGACACATACTACATCATTGTTCACATTCCTCTGTGGCTCCATAATCTCCTTGATCAGAAAATTTGGGACACAACTGAGTTCCATGATGTTACAGTACAGGTTGTCCTATGTCCTGAGTCCTCACTGACTTTGAAAGGCTCAGACCAAAATGCCAGAGACATATATTCTTAGTGGCCTCTTTTATGTGTGGGACACTCACACTTACACACTCACACATACCCTACTGTCTTCTGCAATTTACTTCAATTCAGTTCCACAACTGTGTAAATGCAAAAAGAATTAACCTTCAACCAAACCAATTTTGGTGTCCATCTAAACTTTTGTGGTTTCTAAATCTAATTTTCTTACTTGTGATCATCTTTCTCCCTTTTAATTTAATTCAGATAAAATTTTCTGCAGAAATCTTTGTCCAACTGATTTTATTCTTGTTGTTTCAATTTCCAGGTCCTGCTATATCAAATTATTGAAAACTGTGGGTTGGATTTAAGACATCCGAAATTGACTGTCCTAACGCCTAAAGTCCTCAAGTAAAAAGGCAATGTGTTGGTGAGGTTGGTTCCTTTTGGATTCTCAGAGAAGCTTCATTATGTGCCTTTCTCCAGATCAAGGTGAAGGCTGGCCTCCTGGCATTCCTCGGCGTGGGGACTCAGCACCCTGCTTCTGTCTTTGCTGTTATATACCTTCTTTCATGTGTCTGTCTTCAAGTTCTATATTCTTGTAAATATAGCTGTCATAGTGGATGTAAAGATTAAGTTTACGTGTCAACATTACTGAGCTAAGAGATGCCCAGATACCTGCTCAAACATTATTTCTTGGTGTTTTTGTGAGTGTTTTCCTGGATGAAGTGAACATTTGAATACATAGACTCAGAAGACTCACTATCGCATGTGGCTGAGTACCTTTCTAACTGCTAAGAGCCCAGACAGAGCAAGAGGGTGGAGGAAGGATGAATTTTCTCTCTGCTTGAGTTGGTGTATCCACTTGTCCTTGTCCTCAGACTTCAGTGCTCTTGGTTCTTGGACTCTTGACTTTGGATTGGGACTGACAGCACTGACCTTGCTGCCTGCTGGGCCTTTCGACTTGGTGTATAGTACACTACCAGCTTTCCTGGATCTCCATACTGCAGATTGTGGGACTTTTCAGGTTCCTGAATCACACAAGCCAAATTATTACACACACACACACACACACACACACACACACACACACACACACACACACGAATAGAAATATACAGCTGCTATTTCTCTGAAGAACTCTAAGTTAAAACCAGTTGCCTGGTTTAAGAGCTCACCCTCCTCTAGTGTGACTTCATCTTAACTGACTGCATCTACAAAGTCACTATTTCCAAATAGGCTACATCCGTGGATACTAGGAGCGATGGCAGAACAGTACTTTTAGGAGAAGCAATTCAATCCAGAATGTTCTTGGTGAATGCTCTTCAGAACTTTGATAAGTAAAACAGCAAATATTCACACAGCACATACCACAGGCCAGTGACCTTATTATGACTTGGCTGTGCTGGAATGTGTTCCCCAAGGATTTGGAGTGTTGGTGTTGGAACGTGTCCCCCGAAGTCCCCGTGCTGAAATTCAACCTTCATTTTGAAGTATTTTAAAATTTATATTTATTATTATATTGATTTATGTTTTATTATTTACACATGGCTTTCCTCTATTTCTTTTTTAAAAATTATTTTATTTTTGAGGACTACAAAATGATAGAAGAAACAGCATTAGAAATGATACAAGATTTCACTAAGCAAAGTAACAGGAGTTCACACAATGGTTGCTGTGTTACATGATGCTATTTTCAGATTAGTTGTTCAGATTACCAGGTATAAATGTGTAGAATTCATTTAAATAAAAACAAAACAAAAATAACAACAAAGAAATTGTAAGAAATTCAAGAGGAAGAAAAACAAATCAGAGTAAAAAGATTCTCTTAAGCATTAACTGTTCCTTTCAAAAATCAGCAGAAATCAACATAAAATAATCCAAACTATTCTGCATATATATATTTAATTATATCCTTTTTCCTTCTTCCATTTATCCTTTTCATCAGCCAAGTTATTTTCTTCCTGTTGAACAATTTCTTTCCTTTTCACAGTATCTGTTGTATGCTTTAGATTCTCATTACTCTTTCAGGTTCTAGTGAGATAATATGATGTGGATATATGTGGATCTGATTTAGTCCACCTACCAATAGAGTGTATAGTTGAATCCATTTATCTACAAAATATTACTCAACTGTGTAAAAATATATCTTTTTTAAAAAATAATTTTATTGAGAAACAAATAGCAATGAGAAAGTTTCAAAACCGATTAGTAGGACAGTTTCAGTAATAAATACATTGCATATTATTGTCTTAGTGGTTATTCACTGTACAAGAAGCAAACATGATGTCCTGTCCACAAACACATTGGAACAAATCTTTCTATTCACTGAGTTAAGAGAGAGTAGCTGTATATCTATCCTAACTATTTTGAATATACAGATACAAAATGGTTGTTCGAAAAAAAAAAAAAATGGTTGTTCATTTGTATCCCTGGTTTTTGTTTAGTTTTGTCAGAGAAGGGTATTCCCTTGTCATTTAAATATTGTAGGTGTGTGAAAAATACCATATCTTTTTTACCATTCCTCAGCTGATGGGCATGTGGGTTGTTTCTAGGATTTAGCTATGACAAATTGCACTGCCATAAACATGGGTGCACATATATTGCTGTGGTTTAATTTCAGTTCTTTTGGAAAAATACCCATGAGGGGAATAGCTGGCTTGAATGGGACCTCCAATCCTAGCTTTTTGAGGAATCCCTGACATGTAAAGGTGGGGCCTTTGGAGGGCATTTAGGATTAGATAAGGTCATTGGTGCAGCACCAGCATGACTGAATCTGCTGCCTTTGAAAGAAGAGGAGAGACCAGAAGAGATACAACACAGACATAAGCCCTTCCTGTCTTTGCCATGTGATGTCTAGCTCCACCTTGGAACTCCGTTAGCAAGGAGGACATCAATTGATTCAGCCCCCTGACTTGTACCTCCAAAACCATGAGCTAAAATATGCCTTACCTTACAATTCACTTTATGATATTATTGTGTTATTTGCAACAAAAAGTGTACTAAAACAAGTATTCTAAATATTTATATTAACATACTTAGTCCTCATAAGAAACCTACCTAGAGGTACCATTGTTAGCATCCCTGTTTTGAAGATGAGGACATTGAACCACCACATAAGTGTGTCACTGGTCCCAGGTCCCACAGCTTCTAGACAAGCTGATTTTACTGTGGCCTTAAATGTTGAATGTATTAACTTGGCCATCAATTTGGGTCCTGGATATGCTGTGCCTTAAAGGCACTGGGCACATTTGTCACTGGACTAGGCTGAACTATAAGGCCAGGTGGCAGGGCCACATATAAAGTGCCTTGTGTTTGACCTGGAGAGCTAGAAAAAGAGTGTTTGTGTGGCCTTTTATGCCTCTCTGAGTCCCAAATGTGGAAGTGAGAGAGTGGAGGTGAGAGTGGCAGAGTCTTTTTTTTTTTTTTTTTTTTTTTTTTTATCACAGGGCGAGATCAAATCAAGCTAATTCTGTTTGACTCAGAGCTGTAATCACATGTTTCAGCTATTTCTCAGGCAATTTGTCCTTAGTAACTGATCAGCCACTTGGTAGAGAATTTTCAATTACATATGTATTGTTCCAAATTCACTCAGAGGGAATCAACACCACTGTCCAAAGTGGCATGCTGATTTTTTCCAGAGTGGACATTTCTATTTACTTCCCCATTTGAGCAGGAGCTGTTAATGCTGACATCAGATATTGGGGCTTTTAACTTTGACTTCAAACTGCTTCCAATGTGGATATTTCCTGACACTCAGGTCACTCTTCTGTGCTGCCTTTATCAGTGGCTAGGGCTCACAGCTTAGCTCTTCTTTTGCAAGTTTGACAGCCACAGTCACTCACTAAGCATGATGGTGCCTCTGGGGGAGGGGAGAGAAGGAGGGAGACAGAGACAGAGACCGAGATTATTGTTTTCAGTACAGAAAATTTGAAAGGTGACAAAAATTTACTTCAGTATAGAAACAGAGTGGCAGATCAGCTTTGGAGGGCAGAGATGCACACATGCCCTGTGAAATCTATATGGTCCTTAGGTGTTGACTGAATGCCCTAAATACCTTAGTAGGGGCCTCACTGGCATTTAATTTGGAATCAGAAAATAGACTTTTGTGACACATACAAACATCTGACTTCCTGACAGCGGAGAATCTATGCTTAGAAAATAACCTGTCACCTACAAGTGAGGACTGTGGCTATTGTCTTGCCTCTGACCTACCAGATGCATTCCTTAGAATGTGGAGTGTGTGGGGAAAACAAAAAGCCTGGTGATCATTTTGAATGAATTGCTAGTACTGGCTTGAAAACTACCGCAGTAGTTCTGTGGTAGTTTTGTAATACTTCATGCCCTGAAACAGACTAAGCCTTTGTTTTGGGTAATGACCTTACAAAAGCTTCACATGTTGATCCTATAATAATCTAAAACAGATTATTTGTTAACGCCATATGTCATCTATCACTGGGGTCATTTAAGATCAATATAAGTTGGAAACAAAGACCTGTCTGTTTAGAGGGCCAACTGGTAAGGGGCCACTCCAACAAGAAGGCCAAGGGAAAGAGCTGTGATGGTTGTGAACTGGTGAGTTGGCCTTAAAAGGTCTCCTCAAGCTGGGTGGGTCCTTTCCAATGTAACCAACATCCATCCAGCAGGGGTCCCTTTCCATGGCTGTGCTTTCTGCCTCCATGTTGCTTGCTGGTGCCATGGGAGAGAAAGTCTGCTTTCACTGGGTCTCTTCCAAGACTGGTGTGTCACCATGTCTTCTAGATGTTCTTGCTTCTAGATGGTGTTTCCTAGAAAAAATGCATTCTTAAGTGGAATAAATGTCTTTACCTATGTAATCAAGGTGAAGATCTTAAAATGATATATCCTCCATTAAGATAGCCCTAAATCTGAAAGCAGATGTTCTGGAAAGAGATGGGAAGGGAAAAGACACAGAAATATAGTACAGAAGTCCAGGTAAAAATGAAGGCAGAGAGTGGAGTGGAGTTACGCTACTTCTGTCCAGGAATGATAATACATCAAGTCTTTGACATTATATATGGAACTAGATTTGATGGAAGAATATTACACTATGTGAGAGCCCTTGATTCCCAGGGACAGTACAAACTATTGGGTGAGCTCTCTGGTACTGTAGAGACCTCTACAGGCCTCTTGTTCTCCTGCAGGTCTTGACAGATGTTTTGAGACTTCTAGAGCTCATCACTTTTGTACCCAGGACACTTCTCAGTGTTGTTTATGAAGCTGGTCACTTTGAGAGACGAACGAATGACTCCATTGTACTTGTTTATTGCTTGCTATAAAAACTGTGCTTCCCAATTCAGGGTCCCTGGCTGTAATTCAGCATCTACTACTGCCTCTGTGTTACCTGTGGGACCTGAGGGCGGGAGCATCTACAGATGTGCTGATTCCTTATACCCACTGCTGCACTATGAGCAACAAAGTCCTCAATCTCTGACCAAGGTGTCTCTTGCCTTCAAGGAGAATCAATGAAACAATAAGAGGCCAGCTTACTAGCTGCTGAGAAGGTTGACACTGAATCCCAAAATAGCACAGAAGTGGTGCTGAAATGTGAGTGAAGTCACAGGAATGCTCCTTGTTTGCAATTGTACCTGTGATGATAGAAACAGATCATATTTATGGAGGCCCTTGGGCAGTAAGAATTTTTCTACATGTGTTCATTTAACTCTCCTGGCAATCTCAAGAGTCATGGATTGCATTATTTTAATGATATGGAAAGTAGGGTGTGCAGGACTGTGCAATTCATTCATTGCTTCAGAGTAGGAAAGAGGAAGAATTGGGCCAGGAGGCCAGGAGGATGGCCTAGAAGTGTGCTCTTCATCCCATAAACTAGAACTATAGGAAATGAAGTGGTTTATATTTTCACTCTCTCCTCATTGCTCTTTGCTTGCTGGCTTGAAGGATGAGAGAAAAGTAGATGAGAATGGAGCTCAACAATTGTGACACTACTCAAGGGCTACAGAGAAGAGCGGGTCGGTTTTTGTCCGCAACTCCAGCCTTCATCCGTGACCCAGAAGCTCCAAGCCCTGGGGCGGAGAATGTGTGCACAACAATAATAATGTTAGCTCTTGTATTGCCTGCGGCATAACGGATGCCCTCCTACCTACAGTCAGGCCTCTTGTACAGTGAGCCCCACAGCCATGGATTCAGGCAACTGTGGATTGGAAGAAAAAAAAATGAACCTTTTTAATTTAGCTCAACATGTTTAGACTTTTTTCTTCTTCTTATTCCTTTAAAAATGTAGCTTTACTACTGTTTCCATTGTATTTATTTCATGTTTACATTGCATTAAGTATTTAAGTAATCTAGAGATGACTTAATGCATATGGGAGGGTGTGCAAGGTTATTTATAAATGCTGTGCTATTTATGTAAGGGACTTGGGTATCTGTGGGGATCCTAGAACTGGCCTCTCAAAGGTCACAGGGATTGTGCTTCTTGGTATGCATTTTTCAATGGTTAGCTCTTTTTCCAGAACATTGAAGTAAGCAAACAAACATTAAAAACAGAAAAGTAGAAGTGTAAAGGCCTGCAACATTATTTGGAATTAAAATATCTTTTTGCTCAAATCAGAATTTGTTATAACTCTACCTTCTTGAATTTAATGGAAACAAGTCATCCATAATATGCCCAAGAAATGACTTCATTCCCCCTTTACCCTGTTTTCAACAGATCCTTGTGAATTAGACCAAATGAAAGTAACTTTGACATTACGCTAGATGGATTTAAAGCATTAGTAAACGATATGAATATTCCTTATGAATTTGAAAATGAATGAAAAGGCAAGGTAGAGAGATTGGAAATGTATGAATCACAAGATGAGAGTATGAATTATTATAGGAAAAGTAGCTATCAAATCAAAATTTAGAAAGTTATAAATATCTTAATTTAACATTTTAAATGGAGAAATGCAAAATTAAATAAACTATCTTCAGATTTTGAATTTTTAACCAAAAAGCATTATTTCGTATGAATACATCTGATTTTCAAAAAGCAACAACCAACTCATCTCTGAAATACTCTGATGATTTAAATTCTGGACAGATTTCATCTGAAACATTTGGTTTCAAGCAATTTGCAACGTCAATAACTTATAAAATAAAATCAGCATCATGTTTTCATCTTCTAAAAGTTGTTCAATATTTACTTAATGAAATTTTATTCCAATTTGGAAATAGCCTTGAGAATTTCTTAGCAATATGTGTCACAATAGTATTCTCTAGAAGAAATTTCAGTAAATTAAAACATGTAAGACTATTACCTGATCTGTGGAAATTATTAAATATGAAAATTTACTCACACAAAATAAGTTTAAAAAACATACATTTAGAAAATCTTATTGAGGAGTTCACTTTTTTTGTATTTGGTGGAAACGGGGATTGAACTCAGACCCTTGCGCTTGCCAGGGAAGCGCTTATTCTACTGAGCCATCTCCCTGGCCCTGAGGAGTTCACTTTTATCAAAGTCAAAAAGTGAGATTATAAGAAGTGTTAGTTTTTTTGGCATAAATAAGACAAACTTAAAATAGTGCTATGAGTTTAATCCATTATTTTAAAAAATATTTTAATTAAATATTTTAAAATAATTTTAAATAAACATTTAAACAATTTTGGAAGAAAACCCAGTATTGAAAACTCTGTAGCGTCATCCATAGAAGGGCTTAGCTTGATTTTTACAGGCACAAATTTGTCTCAGCACAGCACAGCTGAATCTAGACTTCACTGAAAATTTTGTTATTTTGTTTTCTTCCAGTGGACTTTTTTGTGCTATCTTTATATCAGCAACACCATGTTAAAAAAGAAAAAAGATTGGTGTAGTTCAATGCCAATGCACTCAATTCAATCCCAGTACTGGAAAAAAATATTTCTTGAGGATAATATTCATCTTGGTGGCTGAGTTCTTCTGGTATCCTCCAGGTTAGTGTCTCACTTGCCTTACCCTAAACCCAGTGGCCAGCTGCCATCTGAGAGCAGGTGGAGTGTGACATTCCTTGGCCTCTATTATCTGGCCACTGCCACTTCAACATATTCTTTGACTTTGTGTCCTTAACACACTCTAAGAAACCAAGGTCTCACAGGTACTACCAGGTAGTAGGATAGTCAGAGCTCCAGGCAATGTGGAAACAGACCACTGGGACTTACTCAACTATGATATCAATTTTGAAACAGTTTAAACTTTTGGGAAATCTGAAGTGATAGAGGAATTAAGAAACTGGGTTTCAGTGTTGGTTAGGGTGCTCTCTTGTCCATTCTACAGTTGCTTTTCTTTAGACCATTTTGGAGATATGAAAAGATGGGCTGGAAGTACCAGTGGTCATATTGTAGGGCATCTGATGACTTCTTCTTTTAAGACTTTCTTGAGGAGTACTCCTTCTGTGCTTTTGTGCTCAGTGACAATATATCAGAGAAAGACAGAGAAAGCCCCATCTTGTTAGGCAGCGAGAACTCAAGGTTTATGCTGGTTCTGACTCTCCACAGGCAGGAGCAAGAAGAGATCAAGTCAGTGTGAGTACTCTTTCCTGAGTTTTCTTGTTTTTGTTTTTAAGGATAAGAGATGTATGAGGCACTGCATTCTCAGACCAGGCAGGAGTCAGACTCATAGCCAAGATGTGGAAACTGGCAAACACAGGATAAAATGGAAGAAATTTCATAATTCCTTCAAGAGCTTTTTGCCCTTCAGGCATGAGATTGTGGCACTCTTTGTGAAGAATTTACTACAGAATTTACAACAGGATGATTTGATCTTTGCCTCATTGAGAAATCATGTGTTTGTAGGATTCCTTTCCTAGTTCTTTGTGTAAAATTGCCCCATGCTCATCCCATGAAGCTAAGCAACAGATTATGCAGCTTCTAATGAATATTAAAATTTAAAAATATAATGATGAATGGGAAACATGACTATTTCAGGATCTTAGTTCAATTGATTTTTCCTAAAGAAAACCACTGTTCTATATTAGTAAAAATGGCTGCCACAATAGGGACACAATTTTTCTAAGTTTGTCTGGGAGAGTACAAATACTGAAGAGGCAGTTTGCCCAAATTTAAGGGAGCTCACAGTTCATACAGCATGAGGGCCATTGTTTGGATTACAAAGGTCCCCCCAAAGGCTCATGTGACCTGGGGTGACTCAAGTGTGGGGCTTCGGGAAGGCGACCAGATGATGATATGCTGGCATCATTGATGGGTTGATCCACGGACAGATTCATGGCTGAGCGTGTTAGGAATGTGGCTTGGCTGGAGAAGGAGGTCCACGGGGACATCACTGAAATTGAATATTTTTGCCTCAACATCCTTCCTCTCTCTCTGGCTTTGTGGCTCACATTCTGTTGTCTAGCTACAACGAAGGAGCAGCTTTTCTCCATATTGTGTGTCCTACAGATTGAAACATCTAAAAGCATGAGCCAAAGTAGATCTTTTCTCTTTTAAATTTTCTATGGTGGATATTTTTTTTTCCCAGTGACTGAACTAATGTCATGAGCCTCCAGCCTAATTTTATATAGAGTCTTAATTATTTTCTCATTGCTGAGATAAAAATACCTGACACTTTACAAGTAAAAGAAGGAAAGGATTATTTTGGCTCACCATTTGTAGAGGTTTCAGTCCATAGTGAGCTGGTTCCAAGCGGGACGGCATAGTGGAGGTGCATCACAGAGAAGAAGCAGTCCATGGCAGAGCAGCAGAAAGCAGCCAGCATGAGCCTTCTGGGTTTTTATCCCCTTCAGGGAACAAGCCTATTGTGCAGTGTCACCCATACCAGGGCTGAGACTTCTCATTTATTATTCACATCCAGAATTATGCTAAGCCAATCAGTGGGCTAATTTAGTTATCACTCACCTTTTTTTTTTTTTTTTTTTTTTTTTTTAAACTCAGGCCCTTGTGCTTGCCAGGGAAGCACTTATTCTACTGAGCCATCTCCCTGGCCCCAGTTATCACTCACTTTTAATCCATCTTTACACACTCAAGACCCAACCACTTCTGATAAGTTCACCTAAGAGCATGTGAGACTTTGGGGACCTCTAGACACAAGTTGTAACAGGTATTCATTAGGCTTTATTGTAT
>PVKA01035414.1:0-22645 GCA_004027165.1 Ctenomys sociabilis
GAGTCGATGAATTAATACATTGCAAACTGTTTTCATAACGTTTTGGTACTGTACAAGGTGCATACATGAAATTATATTTACAGGTTTTTTTATAGCTGAATTATATCAAAGATTCAATAATTATTTACCTAGTGGATGACCATAGCACTAAAAGCCGACATAATATCCTGTCCAACCACCATTAGTGCAAATCTTGCCTATCATAGAATTATGTAGAAGCACAGCGTTATCTATCCCAACTGTACTGTCTATACACATACATCATGAGTTTTTCTTTCTACAACCCTTCCTTTGTCTACACCTGTCAAAAGTGGGCACTACATTGACATTCAACTCATTTCTTGATTTTAGAAGTTCGAGTCTTCTATTTTGTCTTGATCCACCTAAGACTTAACAATTTTGTTGGTTTTTCCAATAGCATTTGATTTTGTTATTTTAATCTGTAATTTTTCTACTTTCTACATCATTGATTTCCACTCCAGTCTTTATTATTTATGCTTTTACTTTTTGTTTAGTTTTTCTTTTATCTAGTTTCTTGCAAGTGGAATTTTTTTCTGACACCTTTTTTTTTTTTTTTTTAACTTTCTAATGTAGGCTTTTACCATACAAATTTCCATCTAGTCACTGGTTTTAATCCTCATAAAAATTTTTGTTTTGTTTTGTTTTCTGTTTTTGTTTTTTGGCTGTACCAGGGATCAGGCACAGGACCTTGTGCTTGTCATGGAAGCATTTATTCCATTGAGCTACCGCCCTGGCCCCTGTAAATTTTGTTATGTTTTGTTTTTATTCATCTCAAAATATCTTCTAATTTACATCATATCTTTTCATGATGTTTTTTATTTGCTCGATTTTTGGCACCAGGAATCTGGCTCATAATCATGTACTTTCCAGGCATGCAGTGTGCCAGGTAGGTACTGTGCCTCTGAACTACACCCCTAGCCCCACACCTTTCCTTACCAACTGGTGGTTTAGAGGTGTTAATTACGTTCCATATATTGTGATTTTTCCACACTTCTGATGCTAATTTCATTGCAATGTAGTTACAAAACATTCATTGTATGATTTCAATTATTTTTTTCTGTATTTTAGGGAAGGGTCCACAGGGTGTTCAGGGTCTTACTACTAGATGGGACTCATAGTGATTCAACTGTTTATAGACTCCCAAAAGCTGGGATTACAGGCATGCACCACGATGCCCAGTCTCAAGTGCCATCTCACCATATCCTGGGGGCGAGGCTGGCACAGCAGGCCCAGGAATAGAACCCCCACCCCTGTGCCTGCTTGTAGGCACTTTAATTTGATGAGCTATTTGGTCGGTCCTTGATTTCAATTCTTTAAAATTTACTACGGGCCGGGGAATTGCTCAGTGGAATAAGTGCTTCCCTGGCAAGCACTAGGGCCTGAGTTCAATCCCCAGTTTCATAAAAAAAAATTTGAGACTTGTTTTATGAACATGATGTGATCTACTTTAGAGTATGTTCCGTAGGCTCTTTGGAGCAATGTGTATTCTGTCATTGTTGGGTGGTTTAAACCTATTAGATTTAATCAATATATATTGTTGCTCAAGTCTCCCGTTTTCTTATTAATCTTCTGCCCAGTCATTCTGTTTTAAAAGTGGAATATTAAATTCTCCAACTGTGCTTCTTAAATTGTGTGTTTATCACTTCAATTTTTAAGATTTTTGTTTCATGCCTTTTTCCCTCCTGTAATCGAGATTGAACTCATGGCTTTCACACTGAGCTCTATATGAACCCTTCATTGTTTTGGCCTTTTATTTATTTGTTTGTTTGTTTATTTTGAGACAGATTCTTGGCAAATTTTCAAGACTAGGCTCAAAGTAGTGATTCTCCTGCCTACGTAAATTTACTTTCCCTGAAAATGGTGCAGAAAAAGCATAAATGCTGAAAATGTTCTTGGGAGTTACAAGTGTGGAAATAGAGTGACCATAAGCTTCATTTTTTGTAAACACTTAAAAATCTGCTTCCCATTTCAATATTTCCTTGCTTGTTTTGTTATTGAAATGCTAGTTCAGATATCTAATAGTGAAACAGAAGATTCTCTAAGATATTCTAAGTTTGAAAAGTCAAAAAGGATATTGTTTCTGGTTCAGTTCTATGAACACATACATTTAATGTTAAGTATAATTATAGGTCTTCTAAGTTCTCAGAACTTTTTCTCAATGTCTTTCCCCCATTGACACAGCAGAGCACTGATGTTACAAATTCCAGTGTAGTATGCAATAGTGGTTCCTAATTGCTTTAGCATTTATCATGCACAAAAGACAGGAGGGATGTTGTCTCATTTTGTACAGCTTGGTTGCATTTCTTATCTCTGAAGTACACTTAAGCAGCAAACTGGGATTTCAGGTAGCTGTCTCAAAACCATCATCCATTAGCATGTATGTCTCAGAAGAAAAATAAATTAGACTTTCTAATGCAAAATACAGTGTGACCCCATTCTGTGCATTAATTTTGTAGTATCTCTTTTGCATATTTCATAAATCAGGAGCCATGATCTGGAGTACCCATACATGGTCTCATGCTTACATTTTCTAGGTTATGCCTTTTATAATTTTGTTTTCAAAATATTTTTTTAAAAAGTCTTGGCATCTTGGTGCATTTCCAAGATTCTGTCTGGGACCATTTAGCATCTATTAATGGTTTTCTAAGCAATCACTGGTGATGTTTAACAAGTGTATGATAAGGCATCTTTTAAACCTGATATATGTCAAACAAATTTTGATGTTTTTTAAAAAATACTACCCTTCAAATTCCACAGAGGACATGTGTTTACCATATATGAAATTAGGAGAGTGAAGAAGCTGATTTTGCTCATGTTCTCTTGAATATTGATCCTTCATACTAGTGAGTTCTCCTGATTGGGCAATCATCTAGTCTGTGTTGCTGTTCCAGGACGCAAAGCTTGTGAAAATGTGACCCCTCAAGTGGATAAATACAGCACAGATATGTTTGTCTTTGAGAAGCTGTGGGGGATGAATAAAATATATTTTGGACTTTTGATTCTGATAAAATTGACATAGTTTCTAATAAATTCTTGAAATTCAATCCATCCTTCCTTCTATATTGTATCAATAAAAATATACTGTCCATTGGTTCACTTTCTATATGCTTATATTTCCTAGTGAATGAAGATAAAGAAATGAACAGTGAGTCATTTAAAGGGTAGCAAGAGACAAAACAAAATCATTAACAGTTCACTCTCCTTAAATAGAGGGCTCATACATTATAGTCCATGTGGAAACTCATACAAATCCTTTCATAAATTGTTCTACAGTATTATAACCTCTATGTTTAGGGAATCAATAGTTAATTTTATTAACTATTGAAAATCTTCCTGTTTCTGGGTGAAGTAACTTTAACACAAACCTTAAATTATCCCAATTTCTTCCTTTTGAAAACTGGTAAATTTTACCAGAGAAGGAATACATGTATATTTTTAATGGGGTAGAGACATCGGTATTAAAGGAGAGAGAGAGGCGGAATCTTCACACAACTTACATGAACACATTTATTGCAAGTAGCTCTATGGAAAAGCAAGTCAGATATATATATACACATATAAACACTATACAGAGTTGCAAGTTTGTCTCCAAAAACTGCAAATGAGGTGTTTACAAAGAATACAGGAGTATTTACAAAGGAAGACAAAGCCAGAGCAACTCAAAGCAGAACTGTAAAGCAGAAATAGCAAACACAATGAGCTGTTGCAACTTCAAAGCTTTAATTTTTACTGACCTAGTGACTATGTATGATACCAAATTAATGTAGAGATCACACACAGAAAATCATTCCATCATTGGTTTTCCTTGACAGCAGCAAAAACTAATAACTGGAAGGTAAATTATACGTTGGTAAACACACTTTATAAAGATCCTTCCAGCACAATACTGAATAAATTGTGTCTGTAAACTAAAAAGTAGTAGTAATGACATTGCATATTTATAATTCTGTTCCTGTTACTATTTGTATATACTGTTGTGTAGAGGTTTCCATTTGTTTATTCAATAAGTATTACCTCCGTGATGTACCCTCTGTAATCCTGACTGCTGGCAGCCCCTAAATCTAATCTATAAATAGCATATTCCCTCAAGTAATCTTATCTTCTCACTGTTCTGAATGATTATGATTTAAATTGAACACAAAATGGTGACAAAGGTTGGAAGAGGCTGCCTAAAGAGTACACTGTTATCATATTTAACAAAAGCCACAATGCATTATTTGATTAGGATGGGGAAAGAGAGGAGTCTGAAGGGACTGGTGGAGTTTGTGCCTTAACCATAATGACCAGTAACTGTAAGTAATGACTGGTCCTCTGGCCACATCCTCTCCCCATTCACAAGGGGAAATAAAGAAACCTCCATCCCTTTGGTGGGTAGGCAAGGACAATTTAAGGAAAGCCACTCAGTACCCTAGAAAACTTAGCTTAGCAACATGTACTAGAAGCCTGCTCAAAGATACAAGTACTTGTTCAAAGACATCAAAACAGAGTGGTGAAAAACCCTAAGTATTACACTACTTCAAAGTTGCACATTAAATGTGAAGTAAATACTTGACAGTGTTGCACACAGTAGGTACATCTATAGTCACATGTTCACAGGTACACAAAGTATGCATACATACCAGTATATGCATACACACACTAGAACTCACACACACGTTCACACAAACACACCGATCTATGACATGATGAGGTTTGCCAGTGATGGCACAACAAGCTGAGATTTGTGTGCCACCACAGAACAAAGCTCTAAGCAAGCTTCAAGACCTTTGTTCCTATCCTTTGTGGTCACCACCTGTTGGTTTCATGTACTCAAAGGTCCAGGTTCCTAAAATCTTAATTCAGTTTCCACCAGAAGCAAGCAAAAGTGGGAGGGGAGGGAGCTTGCTCTGATTTTTATAATTTGATACATCTTATATGGGCTTACTGTCCAGTAGGAAACAAAGCCTTATAAGAGACTCCTTTTGGCTTAAGTTATAATCAGAATATTGACTGAGAAGTATATACTATTTTTTTAATATGGGAAACTGATTTCTTTATAGGAGTCCTGGGCATAAGAGGGAGACTGTGTGTCCCAGAGAGTGCCAAAAACAGAGGAGGGATAGAGGGTAAGAAAATGTAGGGTTCAAAATAAAATAATTGGTTTGGAAGTGCTAAATTGATTTGCAGGCAGAGGGTCACTGTTGTATATGAACAAGTCGATAACTTGCTCCTCAGGTGTGCCTTAAAAATGTTGGAAATGCTCAATCAAGGTATCAGTTTAGTTGACTTTTAATGTGAAATGTTGTAGTTCTGTTAATGAGCAAAAGCTGAGATAGTCTGGCCTTCAGTCCTGCCTTTAAATATTGGAAATTCCTCTTTCAGATTCCAGTTCAGCTGACATTTCATTCATTGATCAAGAAATGTTTTATATATGTTCTAATCAAAAGACTCCAGATCATACCTACCTTCTCATTTGTAAAAGTTTTTTATCTGCCTCTATTTAAAAGTTTTATGACTTCAAAGTGAAATCAAATATACATCAGTGAAATTGAGGTGGTCCACATTTACTCATATCACAGGAAAAGGAAAGAGTTATTAGATGCTAACTTCTACAGTATCTGTTTTCTTTCAAAGACACAGATCACAGAAGAGCACTGTAAAACAAAGCACACTGTAAATATCCTTGATGGAAAAATCACAGGAACCATAAGACAGCAGAAATAATGGTCTCAGTGAATTGGGATCTTTCAACTGCAAGAATCCACTTGTAGGTTTTCAGAAATTAGTTTGCTTTCTACTCATAAGCTTCTGAGTTTTCTTTCTTTTAGGCAGATCTGGAGTAGACGAAGATGAAATTCTTTGAGTGTCATTGTTCTAAATTTTTGGTGGCAATGTAATCACTCTGCAAAGAAAAATGATAAAACCAAAGTTATTTTTAGAATTAGTTGAAGAGCTTTCATCCCCACCCCACTCTAAAACAAAACAGAATGTCATTAAAAGTTTTGGACATACATATGGGGACTTCCTGGACACAGAGGTGGTAAATAAACTCTGGAGGCTGCCTTTAAAAAACAAGCATAAGCTGGGCAAGACTCACAGGTAGTTAATGCCCCCACTTTCCCACACTGCCACAGCATTTCTGAGGGACAGCAGCTTTGCACATGCTAGTGGAGTGCTACTTCTGCCCAGTGGAATCTGCATGTGAGGCAGATATCAGACAAATAAAGACCCATTTTCACTGCTCCATATGGTTGATTAACCTTCATCCTGGTGTGTGACTCCCCTCAAAATAGTGAAGCACAATGTTGATCACAGTCTTCTGACCCAATCACTAAATGTCTTGTCAAAAACAATCGTAATTCCAAAAGAAATGTTACTTTAATTCTCATCTAATAAAAAGAGGTTATAGTTAATATTCTCTTCGTTTGCCACTTGAGATCAGAAGAACTGAAAATATATCAGAGTGATACATGTGCACCTATGTTTATAGCAGGGCAATTTTTCACAGCTAAGTCTTGGAAAAAACCCACATGCCCATCAGCTGAAGAATGGATTTAAAAATGTGGTATTTTTACACAACGGAGTATAATTCAGTTGTAAAGATAAACCCAAGGATTTTATAGGTAAATGGATGCAACTAGAGACCATACTCGTAAATGAAATAAATCAGAGCCACATGTGTAAACACTGTATTGTCTCCTTAGCATAAGACCCTAAAAGTAAATAAAATCTGAAAAGCACAATATATACTGTGAAAGGGAATGAAACTTTTTAAGGGAAAGAACAACTAGGATGAGGGAAAGGAGAAAAGATGGAAAGAAGGAATAGAAAAGAAATATACATGTATACACACAGGATAATTTACATAATTGTACTGTTGATTTCTGCTGGTCTATTACTGAAAGAAGTTAATGCTTAAACACTTTTTTCTCTCTTCTTCTAATTTTTTTGACCAGCTGTTTTGATACACGTAACAAACTTTCAGCTGGAAGAAGTACTAAATGCTTCCATTTACAACCTACATACTGTGGTTATTTCCTCCCATTAAAAAGTTCAAAAAAAGTACCTTACATTAAGAGAAGATATTAAACCCACCTGCCAGTAGTGAGCATAGGAAATTTTAGATTCTATGCATTTTATTAACACAGGATCAAAGGTACCTGTGACAGTCATAAATTAGGAATTCATTCATTTATTTTCTCCCATCCAAGTACTAATCAGGCCTGACCCTGCTTAGCTTACGAGATCAGATGGATCGGGTACATTCAGGGTGGTATGGCCATAGACAGGAATTCATTTATTTTCTGCAAAATTCGGTTAAACAATTATAGAATGTTGCCAAATATCAGCTGCATTTTTTAAATTTTATTTTAAAGAGTTTTTAACTGAAATTTGAGGCTAGAAATATCTCATATAATTTAATTTCCTATTTTAATGTAAAAATAGCCTACATTCATATAAGATCATATTGTATATGCCTTAAAGGAGATTTCTTATTACCTTAGATGATATACATTTTTAAAATTTGTTTTTCCAGAAATACATGAATTAAGCACTTAAAACTACTTCTCTGTCACTACGCTAAGCCTGAAATGTGGAGCATCTGTTGCTATTGAACTGTGTATTCTTTCTTCTTTCCTTTTACAAATGACCTATTCTCTATTAAAAGAGCTAATTCGTATCTCCATTGCTTTCCTATAAAATACCACTACTGGGGCTGCAGAAATAGATCAGTGGTCTAAGTGCCAGCCTGGCAAGCTCAAGGACTGGGTTCAGTCTGGGGACAGCACACTGTGCTGACCCCATCTCCCAGCTCAGAGTGACACATTGCACCAAACACATTGATTTTAAAAAACACAAGCACTGTATGAATGCTTGATAACTTACTAAGACCTGACAATTGTATAACTTTAAGTTTATAAAGTATGCTTATCAATTCCTAATTAATAAGCTAGTAAAAAACGAGTAATGCTTTCCAAAATAAGATAATCCCAAAATAATTTAATTTGCTTTTGAAATGCATTATGGGAACCTGACCACAGATTTGCCTTTGTAATCCTGTTTCACCTAGGCCAGTATTAAAATGAGTTTACATTCCCTGAGCACATTCCAAAGAACAGCAAAAGGAAGTGACTCAAAAGCTTGCTGGGTGGGAAAGGAAATCAACTCAGGATTAAAATTGAATATTAAACAGTCTATATAATGAATATTAAAGGACAGGCAATCATGTCTTAGAATCATAGCATTCTCACTTTTATATCACTTTCACCACCATTAAAATAAACAGCAATGCTTTTAATAATGTAGTCTGTTTTGATGTATTATTCCCATTTGATGCTGACAGGTTATAATTACCTGATTGTGTATTCTTACTTTCAATTAATCAAAGATCTTTTTAATGACGAGTTAATCCTACCTCTTTGAATTGTTGATATTCTTTTCAAATAATTTTTCTCTGCTAGTGATAAAAAACCATAATGGACTCCAATGGATGAGAACATTTTCCTTCCACTTTCTCCAAAGCCTGGCAGGAATCATTGTGTTCTCAGGAAGAAATGACATAAACTTTGCTGTTTCAATTTGTATAATTGTATAAACTAAAAATTGATCTTTAATATGACAATAAAGCAATATCTCTAGAAATCTGCAGGGAGAGCCAAGAGGCAGTTCTTCCAGGGTATTTCAGACCTCTTTATACAAAGCATAAGCATGCCTCTATTATAAGTTTAAGTGCAAAACAGCTCAGAAAATGTGAAATTATAGCAATATATCTAGTTATTTTTTTCATTCTTTTTTGGCTTAGTTTACCGTGGTTTTTGGACTGTATGTAGTTTTCTTTGTATATTCACTAAGAAAATTACCATATCTTTCCATGTCCTATAAATGTATGCAAAGGATAATTCTTTAGGACTTAATAAAAATGAAGTGCTATCCCTTAGGGGTAAAAAATGGGAGTAATTGCTACTGGTCTTTACAATACCAATCACATTATGCCCTTCATACACAAATAATAAAACAGGCTTCTCACTATAGAAGCAAAAGTTCATAATAGAATGATGAAAACATTCTGTAAAGGACATCAATATCATTACCAAACTTCTATATCCTCAAAGTTTAACTCAATTCTTTTACACTTATCCTTCCCTACAAAGCCCTATAACATTCAGCACAGTCATAATTACCTGGACACAAAGTGTCTGGAGTTAAATAAGAGATTGTCATTCTAGGTCAGTTGCTCTATTACTGTCCAACAACACATGCTTAGACCACTTCAATCTGCTGCCTAGTTACTATTGATTTAAAGAACACAAGTTGCCATAGTTCTAATACAAGCAGTATCTAATTTACAATAGACATATTATAAGATTCATTGTCTAGTTACAACTCAGAATCAGCGATATGCTATCATAAATAAATGGTGGACAGGTTGACAAGCTCATCTATACATCCTTATCTTTAACCTTTGCAAGTCCCCAACTAACTGGAACTATTTTAACTATATCCTACAATAATTTCTGTGGGATGTATTTTAAGTTTCAATTTAGGTGTCCAGGGAAATATGTCCTCTATCTGTGTGAGTAGAATGAATGTGTTCCTGAACTAGAAAAGTGGAAGAGTTGAGGGCAGGAGGAAGGAGAAGGGAGAGTATGGCATGCGCTAGAGCCATAATAAGGATTTCTTCAAAGGAGAACTTCTGAGGGCGAAGACATCATTCATATGCCTCGAAACCTGGAGGCATAACTTATCATCACATTTGCTGGTCAGACACTGAACAGCACTACTGGGCGCACATGTGAACAATTTTCAATATGAATTTTCAGATAGAAGTCTGATTGACATTATATATTTCAAATCTACATGTATGTAGAAAATTATTAATCATAGTCAAATTACATGAATTTTGAAAATTAACTAAGGTCACTATAATTTATGGGGAACTGCATATTCATGGAACCCAGAAGATCTGTCTTGCCAGCAGCAAACATATTTTGGTTAATCCAACCATGGAAATAGCTTGAAACTCTGAGTCAGCTGCCTCTGGGCCAACAAGTGAGACTAGAGCAGGAAGCACATCCTTGAGACTGTACAATAAGGATCTTTACAAGGAAGAATAATCTTATAAGCTAAGAGAAAGCAAACTGAAAAGTAGGAGCAAGCAGCATGTAGGAACACAAATCATACATAGGACCTGTTTCATTTGCACTCACCTTTTTAGGCAGAGACAGAGAGAGAGAGAGAGAGAGAGAGAGAGAGAGAGAGAGAGAGAGAGAGAGAGAGAGAGAGAGAGAGAGAGAGAGAGAGAGAGAGAGAGAGACCAGAAAAGAACCATTTTCCTGGAATTAAAAGAACCAATCTGGCAAGGGGCATAGGAGGGTAAAACTCATAGAATACAACTCAACACAAACCCTAACCAAAAGGAAAGGGTTATCTGGAAGCTAGGAACAGAGAATAATGATTTTATCATTTCACTAAATAAATATTTGAGTATGGATTTTCCCTTTTAATGGAATAATTCCTCTGCCAGAATTTGAAAGATCCTCTTTAAAGGAATGCAAATCTTAGATAACATCTATATGCCCATTAAGAAAAATGTCCTTAATTGGGACATCACACCGACAACTTTTTGGAATTCATAAATATTACCATCTCAGAGGATGTGGACCCTATCCCTACTTTGACTGATTGTCAAAGCATAAGACTGAGTTAAGCCAGAATGTGTGAATTCCAAATATTTGACACTGGAATTAATCTTGAATTCACTATGGATCAATGCCTTCTATGAACTTGGCTGAGAGAAGTTGTTACAAAAGATGTCACAAGGGTCTGCAAACACTGCTTTCCTCTGGTGATGTCTTACTTTGAAAATCAACAAACCTCCTAACTGGACAATGTTATGTGGATCTTTCTAACTCCATGTACTTCTTGTGACCAATCCTTTGCTTTCCCTATTAAAGTTGTGTTTACTAAATTTACTTTAAATTAAATGTACCTAAATAATCAGTCTATATTAAAAGATACACTATATGCTTCCAAAAAGTTTATGGTGGTATACACATGAAGGCCTAAAGAAAAATTTCACCTCAGTCTCAGAATCAGTAAAAATATTCTTTATCAACAACAAAAAAGAAAAAAGTCCTTAAAACTTCATTTTTCTTCAAACATTGAGCCTACCTTTCCCAAAGATAAAACTGTGAGACATACAGCTGTCCAATACAACACTGACAGAGCAGAAATTTTAAATTCATATGACAAGCAAATCATCTTTACCATTTTATAAATATCTTTACAATCAACAGTCTAATACTTAAGCTTAAAATGTGTACTGTGTTGTATGCACTTCATTGTTCTAAAGAACAGTTTTAAAGATCTCTCCTTTCTCACTTCAACCAAGGAATGTTTGCCAGCAAGCGATCCTCAAAGAACTCACCAGTACATAGAAACACATTGCAGATTTTAACTAAGTATGTTATAAAAGCTATTCTCCAATAGTGCCAATAAAATGTCTAGGCTATTTCATATCATTTTAAAGACTTTTAAAAAATGCTAAACATAGTGAATCTAATTTTAAGCAAGATTTTTATGTTCTAAGGGGATGAATGATTTTTCAAGGTTCTAAAACCTACTGGACTGACTGCTAACAAGTTTACTTTCTTTTTAATACAGAATTTAAAAATAGAAAAAAATAATTAGGAACGATATAGAATTTCACTAAACAAAGTGATAAGAATTCAACAATGGCTGTCATAAGGTGTATTGTTGTCTTCAAATAAGTTGTTCAGACGACAAGATACAAGCATGCAAAATTGGTCAAAAATAATTTAAAAATAAGAATAAATACTTAGGCATTAACTGTTCCTTTCAATAGATCAGTAAAAATCAGCAGTAAAATTATCCAAGCTATCCTGTGCATATACATAATTTTCCCTTCTTTTTATTTCTTTTCTCCTTTTCCTCATCCCAGTTGTACCTTCCCTTTGAACAGTTTCTTTCTTTTCACAGTACCTATGGTACCTTTTGGATTTTATTTACTTTTTCGGGTACCTGTAGTAGGGAAGCAACATGATGTTTACACATGCAGGTGTGATTTATTTCACTTATAAATAGGGTCTCTGGTTGCATCCATTTACTTTTTGAATACATGAAGAATGCCTATTTCTATAACCCTTTGTCTTCTACCTGTCATTGTTTTCAGCCCATTCTTTTTGCTGTGATTGTTGAGATTAGAAGACCAAATCTTACACAGAAAAAAAATCAAAAGGCTTTTTGCTGTAAGATGGCAAATGTCATTGGTGCATTAGGAATCTAACTTCAGTTAGGAAAATGACCATTAATAGATGGTTACTGGGTGCACACTCAATGGATATATGCAGTATTTGTGTTTATGAGCTAAATATTATCTAATCTTTCCCAGATTGCAACCATTTGATTCAAGGACACATAAAATTATTTCATAAGAGCCACAGCAAGTAGTTTAGTGTAATGAAAATTACCCACCCAAATCCTGGCAGATGGACACAGTTATAACGTGAATTATAACCAAATCTGCTCCTGTCAAACTCACATGAACCTATAATTTTCCTACATAATAATCTTTCATCAATATAAAAAATTACATATTAATTTTTTCTTCATTAAACGGAAATATGGTACATGAGATGGAATGATGGATTTTATATCAGATGTATGAGTTTTATTTGCAGCTTTGTCACTTACCTTTTTGATTACAAATTCTTAACACAGGCTTCATTTGCAGTACTTACCATCTATCAGTAAAACAATGAATGTGAAGTACTTTGCAAACTATACAGCAATCTGCAACTGAAAAGCATTCCCTCAATCAACAAGTTGACAATTTGACAGCAGTGCATTTTGTTTCTTGCTTGTTTGAGACAGGGTCTTGTGTGTCGATTAGGCTGGCCTTGAACTCTACCCACACTGGCTTCAAACTTGTAGTGATCCTCCTTTGCTGGCCTTCCTAGTGCTGTGATTACAGGCATGTGCCACCATATCTGACTCTACACAGTGCATTTTAAATTATAAACATGATCCCTTACTTTTATCTGTGCTATTCAGCTGCATCTGCTCAAACATGCAATGTTTCAGAAGCCTGAGCTAGGTCCCAAAACAGTTCTCTGCCAATGACTAGGAAGTATTTTGGTTCATGTTAGGCAACTGAAGAGATACTGTTTGAGTTCTTATGCATGTATCATATTGTGATGTGCTGAAAGTCTTAGTCCTTCTCTTAAAGTAGATATTATGCTTGTAGCCCTTGTTTAAAGCACCTGTATTAGTGAACAAATTTTTTATCCTGCAAGCAGTACTCAAACACAGAATAAAATACAAAGGAATGCATGGCAACAACTTCAGCTACATTTAATTGTGTAAGGTCCCCTTTAATTGTTATAGGTCAAATGCCTCATTAGTCCAAAGAACTACACAAATTTGGGAAATTGAATGTTACCTAAAAAGAGTAACCCATCAGTGATGGCTAGAAAATCTCTCCTAAGGACCAGGGAGACAGCTCAATAGAATAAGCACCTGTCTGGTAAGTGCAGGGTCCTGAGTTCAATCTCCAGTACCACCAAAAAGAATCTCTCCTATATGGAGATTTTTCTTCTAACAATTTATGATAAGGAAGTTAATAAAAGTTGCTCATAACATCTATAATTTATGGCAACATAATTTTGTCAATGGTACACATAAAAGAAAATTAGATTTCTTATATGGAGATTCCAGTGCCTAAAATTCCAAAAGTTAATTTTTTTTTCTTTTGAATACCAAGGGGTTTAATACAAATAATTTGGCTGATGTTTGTCTCAGTTTCCCTTTCATCCTCCTATCTCGTGAAAGAAATATCAGGTAATTTTTCTCCTTAAATCATTTCAAACTATCACATCTACATTAAATAAATTAATGAAAGAAGCAAAAAGTCATTTGTGAGTTAGGAGCCAAATAAACAACATTTAAGAAATGATGTTTTCTTCCTAAATGTTAATGTCCTAAATGTTAGTGTCTAACACTCAGTTTTAAAATGTGAAAACTTCAACTTTAGTACAAGCTTTAAAAGCATTTCATATCTATTAAAGTGTCATGTTAAAGTTACATTTCTGTTGACTAAAACAAATTCTCACAATTCACGCACCTACAGTATTTAGATGCCAATGAAATAACCATATCTGTCAGGACTAAACAAAAAGGGGGATACAAAGAAGGTCCATTTTTGTATTTGTATATGCAGAATAGTCAGGATAGATATACAGCTACTTTCCTTTAATTCAATGGAAAGAAAGACTTGTTCTAATAGTGTTTGGATAGGATATCCTGTCTGTATCTTGTAATATGGATAACCACTAAGAAGGTAACAATGTACAAGGTATTAACTATTGAAACTCCCCTATTGATCGACTTTGAAACTGTCTTATTGCTATTTATTTCTCAATAAAATAAAAAGCAAATTCCTTTTTGTGCAGATAAATGAGATTACATCTATGTATGAAAATTCTGTTTCAGTAACATAATCTTACTTAAATCATTAAGTACAAAGATCTTGACTCTGAGGAAACCCATGCAGTATTTCAATACAGTGGCTGAAATATGGGATTTCAGCATGAATAATTTTAATTTAGTTTTGTGCTTCTAAGTGCAATAACAACAAAACAATGACATAATTCATTTATAATATGCCAAGCAGTTCTAAGCACTTTCCCTAAATTAAAATTACCATTTCAAATACATAACTCTCAATATTCTGCCTCTGTTGCTGCTGTCAAGTATTTTTGTTTCTTTAATATGATCTTTTCATTTTATAAATGTTAAGCAGGAAAACAAAGAGACTGAGATTAACTAGTCAACCTGTACTTCACACTTCAAAGAATTAATGTGTATTAATTCACTTTAAAATGCTAACCAAAGTCATTTCCTGCAGTGCGTTGTTTCACCATCACATCCCTCCCCTGCCATTCCTTCCACACATCTCTCAAACTATGTACAAGAATCACCCTCTACACCAAATATTCTGTAAGAAACTAAGTTATCAGTTTAATTAGTTGAAATTTCATTTTTATATTAATAAAGGTACATGATAAAAATATGTAAAATGTGAAACATTTGAAAGGCGCTTTCACATTTCAAAGTGCATTCATTCTTTTATTTCAACCTAAGCACATGCCTCCCTCTGAGATATAGCCTTCTTATTGTAATCAATAATGTCAGGAATTTCCTCAACAAATTATACACTGAGAGCATATCAATTCTGCAAAATATCCAGAAAGTCATAAATCAGTAATATATGTGAACAAAACGATTACTGAATCTTGATCCTCCAGAAGTTGGCGTATATTAAGCAGTGACATTTTGCTATTTTAAATCCTTGCTTAAACAATGATTGGAGTATTGGAAAGTTTAGGCAAAGTATAAAAAGTCATGGTTTACAAAGTTCGGCAGGGAGGCTGGGGATGTAGCTCAATAGCACAAGTGCCTGCCTGGCTGTCTGGTAAGTGTAAGGTCCTGAGTTTGATTTCTGATACCAAAAAACAATGAGAACAACAAGAAGGCAATGCAGGAACCAAGCAGTTAGTGTGATTTCACATTTCAATGCGTAATTTCACATCAAAGTTGTTGTACGGGTTGTCTCTTAGCAGCTGTTAGACTCCAACAATAACTTGAGGCTAATTTTCAGGTATACTTTACAGAATAAATTAAACCTGTTTCTGAGAGGCTGGTTATGAATTAAGTTTTTGAAAATGGAATTACAAATTTGAAATGCAGGATTAAGGTAGCAGCGGTGATCGTGTGCAAGTGGGGGTAGATGGCATGTGTGTGCTAGCCCATGTGTTGGGGAGGAGGTTCACAATTCAATGGACATCTGAATCGAATCCTTTGGCATGCCAAAGCATCTTTTTGTCCTTTTAATGATCACTCTTTCAATGTGTCTGCGCTGCAAATATGCGTTTTTGTATAGCAAGTTTTCTATAGCACAGGGAGAATGAGGAGGTTGGGGGCTACACCTGCACTAAATAGGGAGCTTGTTAGGGTGACTGTTGTGATCAGTCTCCTAATTGTCCTGCCTGATCAAGCACAGTGGGCAGAGATCCAATCACAAAAGCATTCCACAAAGTAAGCAAAGCAAAACTCTCCACTCAACTGACTACTGGCATGAAAATTGCTGGGGTCCATCCCTTTCCCTACTTACTGAGGGAAAACAGTTGAGACTATGGAGACATAATCTTCTGTAGTAGTCTTTTAAGAACAACTCAAGACAACATCATGCCACATTGTGCACAGACTCTTCCTTAGGAAAATTAGCCCTTTAAAACCTCCAGGTTAATGTGCCCCTGGGTCTAGCCTTATTATCTGGCATTCCTTAATTTTTCCTAGAGCACACTAATTAGATGTTCTAAATACTTTTTAAACCTTTGAAACAATATTCATATCCATTATCAAATTGTCACCACACCCTCTTATGAAAGTGTGACAGGTTAAAAGAAGAAAATGAGGCAGAGCGAATGTGACTGGCGTGCTCCTACCAGTGACAGGGAAAAGGAACACTCAGTTTCTCACAATTTATCCTGTGCAAAAACAAATAAAAATGATCAACATAAAAACACATGCCAGAGCAAATACCATCTTTTTATTAATCATCTGCTGTTTTGAATTATTTATGTTTTGTCCTTTTCCACGGCTCCTCCCATTCAAGCTAACAATTGAAATTTAACCTTTTCAGTAAATTGCAGCAAACTTGCATAACAATGACAGCTTTAAAAAAGTAACTTAACACTTGGAGTTAACTTTTACTGCTTAATATTCTGTGCTATTGTTCAACTTCAAGACTGAAATGCAACAGAGGAATCTGCAGGAAAGCAGTTTTTACTCAACGACTTGGAAATGTTTGCTGGAACTTAGTTTGAGACATCCTGTTTTGCATGATCACTTAGTGAAAGGCAAGCATGTCTAAAAGCATCTCCGTGTTCAATATCTTTTAGTTTTAATTACTCCCAAAAAGTAGAGCATAGGATTAAATGATAATTGGTTTTATCTAGGTAAATCTATCAGTGAATAAAAGCATAGATTTTTTTCAAAGCTCAAATAATTAACGTGTAAATAATTAAAATTGACTTCTAGCACTAAGTAAATACTCTCACTTATCCCTAACAGTTTAGACCTGGCATCCACTCTCATGAACCACTGACCACCAACATTAGCGAAGTAAATTCTGAAATTACTAACCTCTTTTCTTAGAGTGAAACTTCTTGTGGTCAGGTCTGGAAAAGTCCATTATCACATAAATGTCGTCTGTGTCATCACTGTCGTCTTCGGACTCATCTGTCTCAGGGGGTCTCAGCACCCAGCGGTGGCGTGGTGGAGGTGGTGGAGCCTCAGCTGCAGCATCAACCCCACCAGCTGCATTCTCACCTCTGGCAAGACCTGCAGCTGGAGAGCCAGCGGCACTGTCCAGGGCCTCCCTTGCTGCCTGCATATCAGCAGCATTAGCAACAGGTTGAAACCAGTGGGCGGAGGTGGAGTTAAACTCAGCCGCAGTCTGTAAGCCCGCGGCGGCTGCGCCTAAGCCCGGGGCCACTGCGAGCGCAGAGGCCGCAGCTAACACCTGGCCTAACCCTAAAGTTGGCGCAGTTGCTAGTGCTGCAGCTGAGGAGGGTGCATTGGAAATTTCTCTCTGGGGGCTGTCAGTCGGGAAAGCCGAAATAGCTGCTCTGGCGGCTGCAAAGAAACTTTGAGAACGGCTTTGTGAGCGTCTTGTCTCTTGCTCCTCTTCCTGCAGCAGCCTGGCTAGAAGTGGTGGTTCAGAGGATCTGCTAGGGGAGAGAGAAATGTCCATACAGCATTCAGAAAATGGGTCGACCACATAGATTCGACCTGTTTCAGCATCATATCGAATGGTACTGTCAGCAAAAGGCAGGGCTGGTGTCATTGCTGGGTTGAAAATTACTTCAATGTAGTCACTCTCTTCCACATTACCATTGCTACCTGTAGCTCTGGGAGGAAGAGGAGGAAGTGGCCACCTAGCACCTTCCAGAGATAAGGGGTTGGCACTTGGGATAACTCTTACAAGATCTGATAGGTGGCTTGCTGGATTTGGAAATGGCACTCTGAATTCAACATTCATGTAATTAGAAAAGGCTGACCTTCTGCGGTCAGCAATTATGCCCAATGAATGTGGCAGTCCTTGAGCAGAGGGGGCTAGCATACTGCTATCTTTTTTAGTGAAGTCAATGTTGACATAACCACTAGAGCTTTCAGCTTCTCTCTGTTTTTGTATGGGCTTTTGTGGTTTGGGTTTGATTTTATATCCTTTTGTAATAAAAGATAGTCGGTTAGGTCTCTTAGCCTTATTCTTTGGGGGCCCATCATCTGAAGGCTTTGAAGGTGATCTACCATCTCCAGGCTTTGAGAATAATCCCTCAAGAATAGGCTTTGAAGCTCTATCTTTGAGACCCCAGTTTGATGAACCTTCTTTGTCTGGGCCCCTCCCCAGTAATTTTCCAGGTAACATTGGTACATACTCACTGTGGTCACTTTGTCCCAAGGGTGAGCTCTGAAAAGGATTAGGCAGAGAGAAGTAGGAGCTCCAACTTTTGGAGGAGGAGCCGCCCTGAGGATTTCTCGGGTTTTTTGGAATTGCACCAGCTCCTGGAGCCATAAACATGTAGTCACCGTCACTGTCATCCTTTGAGTCATCCTCTTTGTTAGGATCAGGTGTTTTGGGAGCACTTAGGGCAGGTGGTGGACTCACTCTGGGAAACATCATCATGTATCCTTTGGAATCTTCAAATGGTGATGGAGAGTGGCGCTTTTTTGAAGTAGAGACATTTTGAGGAGCCATTGGCATATAGTCGCTGGAGCTTGTGAGAGGGACAGCCACCCCTGGTCTCATTGGCACATATGGATCATCCTCATCTTCCTCAAAAGCTCTGGTTCTGTGGGACCTCCGAGGTGCACCTCCAGGAGTCTCTATATCTCTCATCTCTTTGGACTCTTTATGGTCTTTTGTGGCTCCTCTGTCAGCACAAAAATAAAGTCGGAATCTTCCTCCAGACTTGCCTTTTCCACTAGATGGTCCCCCTGTTGGGGGTGGTGGAGGTGGCGGAGGAGGAAGCCCCATTTGCTGTTGCTTCCCTTGAGTTAATTTGCCAAAATAGGATCTTTTCTTCAGAGATTTTCCACAGTCACCATCACCATCAGTGCCTTTCCCACTTCCTAAACCCTTGATCCCTCCTGAGTTCTTGCCAGCACCTGAGCCATGGCCATCTCCCAGTCCCTGGCCACCACCTAAGCCATGCCTGCTTCCAGGTCTCCGGCCACTGCCTGAGCCATGGGCACCTGTGGTGCTCAGGCTATCTCCTGGGGACTGATAACCTCCAGCACCTTGATTTCTTGAGCCCTGACCTCCGAAGCCTCTGCCACCACTTGTGCCCTGGCCCCCTGCAGATCCCTGCCTTCCGCTAGAGTACTGGTTTCCCCCTGAGCTCTGGTTACTGGAGCCTTGGCCACCAGCGCCCTGGCCACCTCCCGAGCCCCGGCCATTTCCTGAACCCCAGTTGTTCATGGGCATGTAGTCACCTCCGCTTCCTTCCTGACTCTCTTTGGTCTCTTTGACTTTCTCCCCAGAGTTCTCGGGGCCGGAGCCTGAGCCTTCACTAGCTCCGTCCTTGGGGGGTTCTTCGGGGTGTGGAGAACGTACCGGGCTAGACGCTAAGCGGTGAAAAAAGCTGGCTGGCACTGAGATTGCTCTCCTGGACCGGCGTGGTCTGGGCAGCTGCAGCCTTCCATGCCTGGAGGAAGGCATGGGCTCGCTGGGTGTTATGAAGCGCCTGGTGAAGAGCATCTCCTCTTCCCTGTCACCGATGGCTCTGAGGTGGCAAAACTGCTCAAAGCGAGACCTTCGGAGCCAGCCACCGGGCTCCAGCGGCAGCAAGCCTAGGTGCCTCCTAGCGGACAGCAGAGTTAACAGGTGGGCGCCAATGTTGATGCTGTAGCTGCGGCAGCGGGCTCTGTATTCATCTGCACACAAGGCTCTCATCTTCTCCAAAAACAGCTCGTGCATGTTTTGGGCAACTACACTATCATCGACCTGCATCCAAAGTTCCCCTGGACCGATAACAGTAGACCTGCCAACTTCCAAGAAGAAATACTGTTCCGAGTGCCCACAGCGGCGGATGCTCAGGAGCTGGACGACCACGCTGGCTACTTCGGTGTTCAGTCTCACAAACACGACCTCTTCGTCAGTGAGACACAGCCGGAACACACCGCTCAGCTCTTTTCTGTGCCCCAGCCCCCTGGGTTTAACTACTACCTGCCACACATCTTTATAGAAGGGTGGCTCCACCGCCGCTGCAGCCGCCAGCGCGCCCGGCTCTCCGTCCGGCTGGGCGCCCAGCGTGCCGCAGCGGCGACGCTTGCTCTCGAGGATGAGGCGGCTGAGCAGCAGGTACCAGCTTTCTTGCTCCGACTCGTTCTCGGCCACCATCGCGAAGTACTCATTCTGGGTGAAAAGAGCAATGAGGTGTCGGTACCTTGCATCAGCTCTCTGGCTCACGGAGAAACACTGATACAGGGTGATCACTCGCCGCGGTGGGATGAGCGCGGGCACCGCGGTACCAGAGGCAGCCGCCGCGGCAGCAGCTGCCGCCGCGCGGACACTGTGCCGGAACTTCCGAGCATTTTCGTAGTATTCCAAACGAGCTGGGGCGTCAGCGGTCTCGAGTTTGAGCACGAAGTAGCGCCTGTGTCCATGCTTCTGTTTCCGCAAGTAACCACGTTTGCAGACTTCGTCCCCGACGGGGAGGTCCTCTTCCTCGGACTCAGAGTCTGACCGGGAGCCAGTGGCGGTGGAGAGCCACATGGCTCCCGGACAAGACGACCTGGTCCCAATGAGTGCGGTAGAGGTTCCCAAGGAGAGAAGCGGGGTGGTCGCCACCGCTGTTAGAGCTGCCGCCGCCGCCGCTGCTGCAGCTCTGAGTCTCCTTGTCGCTTGGTCGCGAGCGAAGGAGCAACTCGCCATGGTGATGCACGGTGGTTTTAAGGTGAGCGAAGGGGAGGGGGAGCTCCGGGAAGGGAGGGTTGGGGAAGAAGGCGACTACCCGGTCTGCCCGCCCCAACCCCTCCTGCCTCTGCCCGCGCCCCCGCCCACTTTACTCTGGGCCCGCGGCGGCTGGCAAAACAACACGTGACCGCCACCTCACGCGGCGGCTGCTGTCCATCCAGCCAGAGGAGCAATGGACGGGAGAGAGCGCGCCACAGTAGTGGTGTGCGAGGGAGGAGGCAGAGGGCCCAGGAGGTAGGGCTGCCTCTAGCTTGGCGGAGACCCTCAGGGTGAACCCCAGGGCCTGTGAACCAAGGGAAAACTGATGGAAGGAGGCGGGGCTGTTGTTCACTAGGATCCTAACACGAAACCCGTGAAGGCAGGAGGGGCCGAAGAAGGCCAGCAGCGGTGGAGGACAGAGTGGCCAGCGTTTGGGGACTGGCGTGGGCCCCAGACTTGGAGCTGGATTGGCTGGAGGGGGCAAGAGGTGGCGGCAGGGGGTGGGGCGCCAGCAGAGCTCTAGAGTAGAACTGAGACTGTAGCGGGACAGTTTGTTTGTTTATTTGGGTACCCGGAGCCAGGTGAAACTGTTACAAGGCTCTGATTGGTTGGGATAGGAGCCAATGGGAGGGTCCAGCAGAAAGGCGGCCCCAAATTCATTAGTGATGGGTGGAGCTGCAGGGGGTGGGGGCGTGGATGGAGTCTCAGAGTGGGCTTCTCTGTCTGATTGTTGGGAGCTCTGGCGGTAAACAACCTTCTGCAAGTAGCTGTTAATGGTGGTGATAAACTAGTGCAAATTCCGAAGCCACTGTGACTTGGGGACCCGGCCGGGCGCCCTCTCTCTTTCTCCATGTTGTTTACTTACTTTTTTCTTATCATTGTCTGGTCCTTTCCCTTCCGCCACGGGCGGCAGACTACATTTCTGGCGAGAAAGTGACCGAAATCCCTGAAAACCTGCCGCGCGGGTGCAAGCACACCAGAACCCACCCTTGACAAAAGGCAGCGACTCTTAAGACCCGTGAATAACAGCGATGCCTGCAAAAGGAACACATATTTTAAACACAGCGCATTTCCAGTCCACAAAATATAGGTTGGCTAAAGATGGTGTTTCTGGCTATTTGACTAATGATGACTATGAAAGCACAAATTTGGGGGCCTGAACAGTATACTGCCTTGATGAAAATTGGAGTTGATTCTTATTGAATCACAGGAGTGTTGAGCGGTCGTGAAACTTTCTCATGGGAGATGTTTTGAAAAAGGTGCCTTTATAAAAATCTCAAAATAGTCAATTTCTCTTTTCTTCAATGAAACTGAAGAACTTTAAAAAAAACAATCGCATACCTAGAACAAAGGATCATACTGAGTAAATATCCAAGAATACCTTTAACATCTTTCCTGTCAAGAAGTTCTTTGCTGCATTTCAGTCTACAAGTTGACACCAAAAATACTGAACTATTGTCTTCCTTGTTTCTGGAAAAACTGCTTGAGTGTAAGTGCAACATCCTGAAGAGTCTCAGTCTGTTTCTCTCTCTGTCTGCTCCTTCAACTTCCTTCCTCCTCTCCTGTCCTCTCCTCTCCTCCCCTCCCCTCCCCTCTTCTCTCCTT
>PVKA01035415.1:0-22643 GCA_004027165.1 Ctenomys sociabilis
TTTTTTGGTGGAACCAGAAATTGAACTCAGGACCTTCCACTTGCCAGGGAAGTGCTTATAGTGCTTATTCTATTGAGCCATCTCCCCGGCCCTGTAGTTACTTTTTGATAAATATATATATATATAAATATATATATATATATATATATATATTTTTTTTTTTTTTTTTAAGTTGTTTCCTTCTTAACTTTTGCAGTAGCTCCATATCTTAGGTTTAGTCATAAGCTGACTTTGTTTCATATGAGTACGTATGTCCTTTATTGGATTATATATAGTCATAAAGCAAAACCGTAGTGCTGCTCTTGGCAGGATTGGGAAGCTCCTCCAGCGTGATAAACAAGTGCTCTATGACTGAGCTACATCCTCAGCCTGAGTTCTAATACAGGTTATTGCCTAATACTAGCCTCCTTGCAGATGAATGTAATTTGGCCATTTTCTTTTTATTGTGCTAGGTTGTAATTCCTTGAATGCGTGCAACTTAGATTCTCTACAGTGTAAAAATATCATGGATTTTTTTTTTTTTTTTTTTTTTTTTACATCAAGGAATTGTTACTCACTCTAATCAGCTAAACTGGTAAATGGACAGGCAAGAGCCAAGTGTGGTGACACACTCTAGAGTCTGAAGCAGGAATGTTATTTTGAGCCCATGCTGGTTTATTTACAGACTTAATGAGACCCTGTCTCAGAATTGTAAATTAATGAATGGATGGATGAATGAATGGACCTATATGTAAAGGCCTTGGGATCACTCCCTACTACTACAAATAAAACAAAATAAAATGACAGGACCTCATTTGGTCAGAATTTTGAACCTGGGATACTGTTGTAGTTCTCCTGCCTCAGCCTCCTTCAGTTTTTAGATTACATCTTTTCCTTTTTCTACCTAAAACCTCAGCTTGCTTACCTCCCACTGCAGCTCAGCCCTCCTTGATATTTTTTGAACGATGTGGATAGCCTAAATTTATCAGTCTCTAGGTGTTATTCAGGTTTTATCTTTTTGTTTGGTGGAACTGGAGATTGTACTCAGGACTTTGCGCTTGCCAGGCAAGCGCTTATTCTTCCCATCCCATCCCTGTTACTGAGGTTTTATAAGTTTTCAACCTAATACATTGTGGATCCTTATATTTTATTGAGAAAATGATTATAAAATTTAGTATGACAAATGTACCTTTTTTTTTTCTCTGTAGCAAAATAATCTTTCTCTTCTTGCCCTTGTCCTTTCTTCTCTTTCCTGGGTGAACATAGAGTGTTTGTGCTAAGCAATATCCTTAGCTCTTTTTGAAATATTTTTATGTCTTTGTGAGACAGGGTCTTGCAGTGCAGTTCATGCTGGCCTTGGGTTTATGTTGTAGCCCAGGCTTGTCTCGAACTCACAGTGATCCTCTTGTCTCAGCCTCTCAAGTGCTTGGATTATAGGGTGAAGCCACTATACTTGTCAAAATATGAGACAGAGTCTTGCTAAATTGCCTAGTCTGAGCTTGGATTTGTGATCCTCTTGTACTAGGCTCCCTGGGTGCTATTCTCAGGTGTGAGCCACTGTGGCTGGCTGCGGTATAATCTTTATAAAAATAATAACTTGTATCTGATGATGCTCCTATTTTCTAAGAAAATGGATAAACAAATGTAATGTTTTATTTCTTGTGTTTGGACATTATCTTAGTTTTTTGTAGAAATGAAGCCAGCTTACCAACTTTTATAACTTAATTGTAGAAAAACTGACAAGTGAGATTCAGAGTCGGGAAAATAAATGCATGGCTATGTACAAGAAGCTGAGCAGATGGCCAGAATGCAATGCTCTTTCTCGGCGCCTCTTACTAAAAAAGTGAGTATATGCTGTTTTTTGTGCTATGAAATTACAAGGCTATAGGCCTCACTATTGATGTTTGTGTATTTAAAAATTGCTAGGCAGGGGCCGGGGAGATGGCTGAGTGGAATAAGCACTTCCCTGGCAAATGCAAGGACCTGAGTTCAATTCCCAGTTCCTAAAAAAATAAAAAGAAAAAAAAATTGCTAGGCATAGGATTTTTTTTATTAGTTTTGCCTGGTTGTGTTTTAAATGTTTTCCATATGTCTTCATCTTTCAGCAGAGAGGATTAATGGTACCACCATGGTGATGAATATTAGTTCTTTAGAATGAATGCTGAAAATGATTAATTTCTCAATTAGGCAGCATTGGCCTAAAAGAAAGGCATCCCTCCTGCTTCTATAGCTCCTGTTTTCAGAGTGTTTATTTGGGGGAGTTTTTGGTTAAGAATATTATTTTTCTAGACTGGGTCATTTTATTGTAGGAAAGAGGTAATTCATGTCTCATAGCCATGTGGCTCCAGTTTGCATTTGATTGTTTCATTGGTCTGAACTACCAATGTTACATGCATAACTGTCTTTGATATAACCACGTAAAGAAAGGTGTTAATTTAGGAGACCAGATGCTATCATATTAAAGTTCCTTAAGGGAAATACAAAATCATATAAAAATTATGATACAACTAATTTGTGGTATAGCAGATATAACTGCATATTATATATACCAGCAAAAAGATACTTATAAAATTTCTATGCTAAAATTTAGATAATTGGACCAGCCAGATAGCTCAGTGGATTAAAGCGTCTGCTTAAGCAGACACAGGGACTGGGGTTCCATCCCTGGCGTGCTGTGCTGGCCTTTTCCCCGAGTGCACTGAGATGCTGACTGAGACTGGGCATGGTGGCATACACTTGTAATCTCAGCTGTTGGGAGGATGAAAACAGGAAAATCACTCCCAAGTCCTATCTGTGTAGTGAGAGCCTTTAGACCTTGTACTACATGCATTATAAAAAATAGAAAAGAAATTTAGGTAATTAACTATTGATAAACTATTCACAAATAAGATCCTTTTAATGAAATAAATCTGTTGATTATTGTAATTTTAAAATTCATATCAATAATACTAATATATTTGGGCCATAATTATTCAGATTTAAGTGACTAATTGGGTCCACTACAGGCTTTTGTGTGTGTGTGTGTGTGTGTGTGTGTGTGTGTGTGTGTTTTTGCAGTACTGGGGATTGAACTCAGGACCTTGGGGCTTGCCAGGAAAGAACTTATTTTACTGAGTTATCTCTCTGCCCCCACCCCCTTTGGTATCAGAATTGAACTCAGGACCTGCTTGGCTGGCAAGCACTTGTGCTACTAAGCTATATCCCCAGCTCTCTATAGACTTTATTTTATTAATAAAAATGACAAAAGTGATTAGATCACATTATACTACCAGTGGTACAAGCTGCCTAGTGGGACAGTCATGCATATACACTAGTCGTTTAGGTTGGTGGGAACATATTAGAAAGTTTTGCTTTGAAATACTTCGGGAATGCCATCTTTTTAGGACTGCAGAGGAAACGCAGAGGGAGGGTTGGGCTACTAGTAGTAAACATGAAATATAATTTCGTAGATAACTTGATATCATGGTTCCTGAGGCATATTTGTCACAACTTGGGTTTAATTTTGTGTGCATCATTCAATCTGATTTTAGCTCAGATGACTGGCAGTTCTATCTGACTTATTTCGATTCTGTCTTTCGGCTGATTGAGGAGGCCTGGACTCCACCTGCTGAAGGTGAACAGTAAGTCGTCGTCTTTCCTGAGTTATGATGGCACCTTTTAAAATGTAATGAGTATTTCATTGTAAGCCATTTGAATTCTACTTTTCTATCTTAATAATAATGTATATTCATTTCAAAGTAAGAGTTCTTTTTTTAAATTGTAAAATGTACATTGTAACAGTTTTCTTAGTTTTGAAATAAGTGATATATTTGTTTGCCCAGATTTCTTTCCATGTGCTTGGGTAATTGCCGTAAAATGGGATTTTATTTGACGTAGTAATTTACAGCTTGATTTTTTTTTTCTCTTAAAATATTTCTTAGGCACTTTCCTGTATATGATAATATGTTGTTTCATTCTCCTCTATTAGTGGGGGCTGAGGAGATAGCACAGTGGAATAAGTGTGCAAGTGCAAGGGCATGAGTTCAATCCTCGGTTTTGCAAAAAAAAAAAAAAAAAGGTGGGGCCTTTCCACAACCACCACATTTAATCATAGAAACTGGTGCCATTTACCTTCACCAGCTCTATTAGTGATATCTTCAGCCTTTTGTTTGTTCTTTTCTATTACAGATAATGCTGCAACAAACATCCATTTTACAACATGAATACAGAAAATTTAATACCAATTATAGGACCTAGAGTATAGCTTAGTATGGAGTACGTTTAGTATGCACAAAGTCCTGGGTTTAATCTAGTCCCCCCCCAAAAAAAAATCAATGAAAGATACCAGTTATGAGCTGATGCTGATTACTTCATAATACTAAGTCATCTAGTTTTTTTCAACTTCTTCAGGCAATAACATTTACTTACATTTTTATTAGACTGTTACATGTATACACACACAATTATCTGTCTAATCTATGGTATGTATTTATGCATGTATGTATGTATGTATGCTTGAGACAGGGTCTTGCAGTGCAGGAAAGGCTCATCTTTAACTTAACTATGTAGCCTAGGCTGGCCTTGAACTCACTGTGACCCTCCTGCCTCAGCCACCTAGGAGTTGGAATTATAGGTGTGTGCCACCATACCTGGCTTCTTTTATCTTATCTATTTTTGCCTCTTTTATTTTTACTTTTTAAAAAATTTGTTTGTATTTTAACTTGAAGCGTGAAAAATAGAAGCAAAAACAAATCAAAAAAATTACATAAACAGGGTAACATACAATATATATGTTACAGATTTTCAAAACATGGATAGCTAATTTTATATGTATAAAAAAAAATATATATATATATATATATATATATATATATATTTTTTTTTTTTTTTTTTTTTTTTTTTTTTTAAATAAGACAATCCAACACAGATCAGCAGTCCACAACAGAAGCGGGTTATCCACAGAAGTTGTTGACTTGAGCCATTCACACACAGCTCAGTATATTAATATGACTTTACTTTATATACCTCCATTTTTATACTTTTCTGCTGGATGGTTAAGGCCAAGTGAAAGCAAGACCTATATAACAAGAAATGTAACTTGTATTAGGTAAGGTCAGTCAGGTACCCTCAGGGTTTATACTGTAACCCTGTACCGCACTTTGTAGATCCCTTGTCAGTGTCAGTCTTATGGATGAGTCACGGCCATTGCTTGACCACTTTGGTCTCTGGAAGCCTGAGAGAAAGTTTTCTCTCCACATGACGCTCCTTAGGCACACTATATATCATTGATTGCATTCCTCTGTGGCCCCATAATCTCATTGATCAGAAAATTTTATTTTTTATTTACTTACTTTTATTTGGTATAGGGTCTCACTGTGTAGCTCAGACTCGTATTAGTCCTCCTGTTTTCAGCCTCCTTAGTGCTGGGATTATAGGGGCGGGCCACCATGCCCTGTCTCGTTTGGCAGCTCAACACATCAGGGGCGGCAGAACCAGCGTGGCATTTGGTGCTGGGGATTAAATCTCAGTCTCTACATTTGCCTAAGCAAGCACTTAGTCTGCTGAGCTATCTTGTGGGTCCTCTTTTTATTTTTTTTAAGAAAGAAATTGAAGGGGTTGGGGAATAGCTCAGTAGAGGGCCCGAGTTCAATCCCTGGTTCCACCAAAAAAAAAAAAAAAAAAGGGAGAGAGAGAGAGAGAGAGAGAGAAATTGAAGTTGTGTGTGGTAGTACATACCTATAATCCTAGGAGTTGGAAAGTTAATACGAAAATATTTCCACAAGTTCAAGGCTAGCCTGGGCTGTGTAGTGAGACCCTGGTTAAAAAAAAAACAAAAAACCCCCCAACAACAAAATTTAAAGTGGTTAATCACTCTTCAACACATAGTCCTAAATGCTAAGATTAAGGAAAAGTGCCATTTTTATTTTTTGGCTTGTTTTAAATGATTAACTTGGCTTTATTTTCTTAATGAGGATGGTAGAGGCAATAAAATACCTTTTTCATATGTTTATACCCAGCTCTTTAGAAGGAGAAGTACATTATTCTGCAGAAGAAGCTGTGAAGTTTATAGAAGATCGAATAACAGAAGAATCTAAAAGTTCTCGCCATCTCAGAGGACCACATCTAGCTAAACTGGAGCTGATTAGGCGTTTACGAAGTCAAGGCTGTAATGATGAGTATAAGCTAGGTAAGAAACTGTATGGTAGTTGGGGATCCTGGAGAAGATAAAAGGTGACCTTAGTATACCAATGCAATGATTTGAGGTATAATGACAAGCTCATGTTTGGAAAGCAAACATTTTTATAACCTGAAAATATTTACTAATTGCATGGGTTGCTTGCCAAATTAGTTTTTAATCACATATTCAATATGGCTGATTGACAACTCTCCCTAGTTCATCACTGTTTTATTTTGGTGGAACTGGGCATTGAACTGAGGCCCTTGCATTTCCCAGGCAAGTGCTTATTCTACTGAGCTATCTCCCTGGTCCCTAGTCTATCGCTTTTTAAAGACCCAACAAAAATAATTACTTACAAAGAAAAATTGCCAGTTTTGTAAAAGTTTCAGATTTCATGAAGTACGTAAAATTTTTATTGAAAACCTGCTCCAGGTACTCAGAAAGCTATGGATAAAAGAATATTGGTTGTAATTAGGGCCAATACTGCTGAAGAGAAAAAATTTATAAAAACAATAATCTGGAGTGAAAAGTGTACAGATAATAAAACAGTACGTTCATAGGAAATTTGATGAACATCTTAGCTGTCTTTTTTTTTTTTTTTTTTTTTGCAGCACTGGGGATTAAACTCAGGACCTTGCACTTGGCAGGCGAGTGCTTATTCTACTGAGCTAGCTCCCTGGCCCAGCTGTTCTTTTTTATAATAAAGTTTTTCCTTTACAAAAAAAAAATTTTTTATGATCTCTGTAGCAAAAGTGAAGGTTGTTGTATGTACTACTTCATAGGGTTTTTTTTTTTTTTTTTTTTTTAAATTGACTATCTTCCTCAATAGTAGCAATTCATGCAAAAAGAATTTGAGCAGCCTGGGCTACAAAGTGAACTCAAGGCCAGCCTGAACTGTATGGCAAGACCCTGTCTTAAAAAAAAAGACAAAAAAACAGAATTAGATTACAGATTTAACTACTCTGGTATTTTCGAAATTTAGAAAGTAAACTTCCTCTTTCCACCTCTATTTATATAGATTTTTTGAGACAAGGTCTCACTGTCTGTGAACTTCTTGTGTTACCCAGGCTGGCCTTGAACACAGCCTCAGCCTCCTCCTGCTGGGATTTCTGTCTCATTTTTAAAGAGAAAGTTCTAGAGAAATATTTTCCCTTACCATTACGAAAGTTTGGTCTCTGTTAAAAAAGTTGGTCATCCAATATACAAACAGTATATTGTCTCCGTAGTGGAAGAAGCTGAAAGAGTAAATAAAATCTGAAAGGAATAATAGATACAGTGAAAGGGAAAGAAATTGCTCAAAAGGAATGAACAGTTGGGATGAGAGAAGGGAGAAAAATGCATGTTTGTATATCCACAGGTAGCCATGATGATTGATTATGCTACTAATTTCTATTAGTTTTTTGAAGGTAGAAGTTCATGCTTGAAATTTTTGTTTTGACCCATTTTACATGCTTATTTCTGATAATCTGAGTAACTAGGTTGAAGACAGCATTGTACAATATAATGACTATTGTTGAATATCTGTCATCTTGCTTTCTTTTTTAAAAATTGTGTTATAGTTTTTAATGTGTTATTTATTATTTTCTGTTCTCTTCAAAATAAAATTTAAAAAAAAATGGTCAAGAGGCTTTTTTGAGTTCCTGCCTGGCATGCAAGCGCAAGGCTCTGAGTTCTTTTATTTTTATTTTTATAAATTTAGGACAGGGTCTACAGGGTGTACAGGGTCTCATTATGTAGATCGGACTTGTAGTGATTCTCTTGTTTTCAGCCTCCCAAGTGCTAGGATTTCAGGCATATGCCACTATGCCCAGTCTGTCGCCCTCTCAGTGTGCTCTGCTGGCATGGCACAGCGGGGATTGCATCCCGGCCACTGCGCTCTGCCTAAACATCTAATTAATGTTCTCCACGGTGCAGTTTAAAATTGACTGTGTACCCTCTCATTCCCTTTGTAGCTTTTTCAAAGCCAACTTTGAATACTATGTTGACATCTTTCTTTTGAATCAGTAAAGTTTATGACTCCAAGTTTATGCTATAATTGTGAATGAAAATGTTCATGTTATATGCAGCAAAATATTGTTAAAATAGATTCTCAAGAAATGATTTCTTTGCAAAATTGCACTTTAAATTATCTGTATATCCCTTACTACCCACTTTATCTGTTTCCTAGCTATCTCTTTTCAGTCTTCAGGCCATCTCGTATATGTGAATACACATATATGTGAACTTGTCTAGTTTCCACAAAAGTATTTTTATTAGACTAGTGAGTGATTTTTATTCTTTTGGGTCACAGACTCTGATAATCTGATTGAAGCCAGGGACCTCTCATCATAGAGAAATGAAAATACAAATTGAAAACTGAAATCATCTTTTGGTAGCAGTGATTCCTCACTTTTCATGGAGGTTATGTTCCAGCCATCCCCTTGATAAGTGAAAATGAGTGAAATAGCGACATTATATTTATTTCAGTATTTATATATATTCTAAGTCTTTATAAATCCCACACTCTTATAAATCTTTCCCACACTTTTAAAAATACTTTTAATGTTCTTATCCATTTTTGAAACTTGTAAACCTACATAATTTTAACAGCATATTTATACTGGATGGTACTGTAGAATCCCATGACATAGCAGAAAATTTGTGATAAATAATTCATATTAATATTTTTTGAAAACCTGTGAGACAGCTAGTCTGTGAAAGTCGAACTGCGAAATAGTAAGGGACTACTGTACTAGGTTTTGTGTATGCTACTCAGGTACTCCACCTCAGAGCTACATCTCTAGCCTTTTTGATTTTTATTTTGAGACAGGATCTTGTAAAATTGCTCAGGTTGGCCCTGTACTTGTAATCTTTTTGCCTCAGCCTTCTAATTAGCTGGGATAATAGGCGTACATCACCATGTTCAGCTGAGATCTAAAATTCTTTAGAGATCTTGGATTAAATCTGTTTCTTAAATCTTTTGTTATTTTAAGAATTTTTAAATTTTGTCTTTAATTTGAGGAGAAGGAAAATGGTAACATGGTAAATCTAGGTTTAAATTTTTCATAGTGAATGATTTTGTTTGAGTAAATTATTGCATGTTGCCGATGTATACACTGTATATTGTTTGTTTGGTTTGGTTTTTTTTGAGGCAGGGTCTCACTGTGTAGTCCAGGCTTGCCTTGAACTCACTGTATACCCTAGGCTAGTCTTGAATTTGTGGTGATTCTCCTGTCTTAGCCTACTGAGTGCTGGGATTGCAGGCTGGTGTCACCATACCTGGCACCTTGTACATATTGATCAGTGTGTATATTAATTTTTTTGTTGTTGTTGGTGTGTCTGTCAAGCATTGCTTTTCATTTAGTTAACATTTATTTAATACTTGTTAAGTAGTGTACGATGTCATTGAAGCATATATGTTGAATATTTCTTTATAACCTTAATGTCTTTGTCTTGAACTTTAATTAACTTGTTTTTCTATTTAAATTTTAACTAAGAAGGCTTTCATTTCCTAACTATAATAGAGGAACTGATTTCTTCAATTAAAACTACTTCTTTTTTTGTTTAAGGTACTGGAGATTGAACCTAGGGCCTTTGCATTGATCTATATCCTGTTTTTTACATTTTTATTTTGAGACATGGTCTCCCTGAATTTTGCTAAATTGCTCAGCTTGCTTTAGAATTTGTGATCCTTCTCCCTTTGCCTCCCAGAATTTTGGGACTACATGTTTATGCTGCCATTTTTGGCTGATTTGTTTATTTCGTTTTTTTATGAAGAGTTTTGCTGTATTGTTCAGGTTGGCCTTGAATTCATTATGTAGTCTAGGGTGGCCTGGAACTGATGGCAGTCCTGTTTAGCTTCCTGAACATAATTTCAGGCATTAGTCACCACATGTGACCCTAATTTGCTTGTTTATTTTTGAGACAGGTTCTCACTATGTAGCTCAAGCTGGCCTTGAACTCACAAGGATCCTCTTGGGTCAGCCTTCCAAATGCTGGGATCACAGGCACATGCTACATACCTGATTATTTGTTTTTAAATTTGGAAGGTCATCTTTTAGTCCTTTTTTTTTTTTGATTCATTGTGACACAGGGTCTCATTGTACATTTCAGACTGGCCTTGAGCTCAACTTTGTAGCCCAGACTGGTCTCTGAACTCAGGATCCTGCCTCAGCCTCCAGATGCTAGAATTACAGGCATATATCATCATGCCCAGCTTAAATCCTGTCTTATTTCATTCTCATTAAAACATTCAGCAACTTTTATTTAATATATATAGGGTCTGGCTATGCAGTTCAGACTCTTAGTGATCCTCCTGTCTCAGCCTCCCCAGCCCTGGAATTACAGGCAGGTGCCACCATGCCTGTTTCGGCATTGGCACATCATGTCTGGGGTCCTGGGGCTTGCACAGTCTGTGGTACCAGGGATCAAACCTGGGTCCTTCCACTTGCCAGGCAGGTGCTTAGAGTGCCAAGCTATCTCTCCAGCCCAGCAGCATTTTAATATATTTAATAAGAATGTTTTCAAATTAGACATCCTACTTAAGTTAGAAAATTTTTCAGTCCATAAATTTTGTGATTTTTTTCCTCCCTTAGGTGACCCAGAAGAATTAATGTTCCAATATTTTAAAAAGTTTGGGGATAAACCATGTTGTTTTACAGACCTGAAGGTGTTTGTTGACCTCTTACCTGCTACGCAGTGTACAAAAGTGAGTACATTTGAGAGTTCTGTTGGCTTCCTCTATTTTTTGGAAGTGGGTTAGGTGTGGGAATCGTAAGCATGAGGCAGCAATGCCTGCTCCAAACAGTGGAGCAGCTTAGACACAGTAACATGGAAGATATGATTTCTGATCAAGTGAGGCCAAGTGAGAATAACTCCTTTGCAGATGATTGTGATTCTCCTTTTTTTTCGTGACTTTATTTTGTGATGATTATAGATTGACATGCAGTGGAGGAGGTAACACAGAACTCATTGGCCCTTTATCTGTTGTGCTGTAGTGACAATGTCGTGCGTGACATAGTGCAGTAATATAATTAGGAAAATGACATAGATACATACCCTGGTGATCTCATTCAAATGTCACAAGTTTAATACAGTGGTCCCTCACTTATTGCGGGGGTTACATTCCAGACCCTTCCATAAGTGAAAATTGGTGAAGTAGTGATGTTATATTTATTTATACATTTTTTTAAGGCTTTATAAACCCTTCCCATGCTCTTATAAACCTTTCCTACACTTTTTCTGTGTGTGTGGAACTGGGGATTGTACTCAGGCCCTTGCACTTGCCAGGCAAAGCGCTTATTCTATTGAGCTATCTCTCTGGCCCTTCCCACACTTTTTTTTTTGTCTTTTTGAGACAGGGTCTCACTGTGCAGTTCAAGCTGGCCTTGAGCTCACTTTGTAGCTCAGGCTGGTCTCGAACTCACAACAATCCTCCTGCCTCAGCCTCCTGAATGCTGGGTTTACAGGCATGTGCCACCATGCCTGGCATTCTTCCCACACTTTTAAAAACACTTCTAATGTTCTTAACCACTTTCTAAACTCATAAACTTACAGAATTTTAACAACATACATACATTGTACAGTACTGCAAAATCCCATGATACAGCGAAAAATCCACAATAAATAATTTAGATGAATATTTTTCTGAAAACATGTAAAACAGTGAATGCTTGAAAGTTGAACTGTGAACTTTCAACTTTCAGGAGGGACTGCTGTAGATACATGTTTGTTTGTGTGTGTGGTTAGTGTAGTATATTGTGCACATGAATTTTTGTGACTACCGCCATAAGCAACATACAGAATAGCTCTATCACCAAATGCTATACTACCTTTTTATACCTGTGGCCATTTATGTGTACATCTTCCTTGTTACTTTTATCTCTGGGAAACTGCCAATACCTTCTCTTTCTTTTTTTTTTTTGAGAATGTCATGCTATGTAGTGTAGGTTGGTCTTGACTTTACTATATAGTCTAAACTGGCTTCGAACTTGTGATCCAAACTTGTGGCCTTCTATATTTTCTATCTTTTGTCTTTTTGAGACAGTTTCACTATGCAGTTCAGGCTGGCTTTGAACTGTATTTGTAGCCCAAGCTGGTCTCAGACTTGCAGAGATCCTTTTGCCTCAGCCTTCTGAGTGCTGGGATGACAGGCATGTGCCACCACACCTAACTTGCCTCTGTGTCTTGAGTGGTGGGATTATAGCCATGTGTTATGTTTTCTCTGGGAAAGTATTAGTATGTTTTCCATTTCAGTCACTTCTAGCAATTGGACTCCTGTTGTGTGTGATCTTTCAGGTCAGCTTTTTCCCGACATAGCACAGTTTCCTGGAGAGTCGCCTACATTATTGCATGTATCAGTGGTTCAACCTTTTTTATTGCGGCGTAGGGTTCCATTGAATGAATGTGTTGTAGTGTCTTAAAAGACCCAAAATTAAGGAAGGAAGGTTTATTTAGCTCACAGTTTGTGAAGGTTTCAGTTCATAATCAGCTGGTTCCAAAGCAGAGTGTTGTGACAGAGGGACAGCAGTTCATGGTAGTGGAAGACAGCAAAAGCAGCAAGGGCAAAAGAGGAAGGAGATGAGAGAAGACTCTTTCTGGCCCTTGTATCACATAAGGGCAGTGTATTGTATATGGTAGGCTATGCACACTTGAGTGAGTGTAGCGCTCAACTCATAACCCAGCATTGATTATGAATTAGTCACAGACTCCAGAAGCCTGCCCTCATGACTGCATGGAGCATTCGGGGGACAGACACAAACCATAACATGTTTCTTTAGTCAGCTGTTGGTAGGCATCAAGTATTTTTACTTTTTAGCTGTTACAAATAAACTGTTATGACCCTCTCAGTGGGGTCTTTCTACATGATCATAAATCCCTGGGGAAAATACCCTGATAAGTATTTGCTACCTCTTAATTTTTAATGCAATGGCCAAGCTGTTTTCCATATGAAGTTATTTAAATAGCAGCATAAGAGTAATCCAGTTTCTCCGCATGCCCACCTGGATTCAGTGTTGTCACTGTTTTTAATTTAGCCATTCTGATATGTGTATGATCATAGCCCTACATTTACTTGCCTGTCTATGTTCTCTAGTGAAATGTCTACTCATATCTGTGCTTGTTTTCTAATTGATTTGAAATTATAATGATATGTAAAAACCAAGAAACTGGTATTTTATTACTAATAGTCTAGATTTTTTTTTTGATTTATCTAGGTATTTCATTAATTTTTTTTTCATCTTCCAGAATTTAATCCAGGTTGCCACATTGTATTTGGTATTTGGTTATTTTGCAGTGAGAGTTTTTGATGTGAATAGACCAGTGAAAAATCAGTTAAGAATCAGAATGGCAAACCACATTCTTAGGTTCCCCATCTACAGCAGTATGAATTGGGTTAGCTTGCATACCTGTCAGTGGGAACTTCATACTTAGTTTCACATTTTGTGTACCACTCTGTCCACCCTCTGTTCCACATTAGAGATTTTTAGTGGGTTTTTCTTTTTTTTATTTTTAGTGTTTTAGACCAGTGAATCCTGCGTAGTGGGCACTTGGCATTTGCCTCAGGACATAGCACCAACTGGAGATACAATGTAAGCTGGGTACAGTAGTGCACACTTGTAATGCCAGCTATTCAGGAGGCTGAGGCAGCAGGATCAAAAGTTTGAGGCTAGCCTATACAATGTAGTAAGACTTTATCTCAAAGTAAATAAGGCTGGGACAGTGGTAGATCACTTGCCTGCCATGTAGAGGGTCCTAGGTTCAGTGCCTGTTACTGCACACACACACAAAAAGAGGCAAGAGAAATTAGATAGGAAAGGAAAAGAAAGGTGGGAGAAGAAGAGAGAGAAAGAAAAAAGGGAAGAGGGGCTAGGAGATGGCTCAGTAGAGTAAGTGCTAAGGGGCTGAGTTCAGTTCCTGGTTCCCCCCTCACCCGCCCCCCCAGAAAAAAGGGAAGGAGTTTCTTTGGTTTGTAGCCAAGGGTATGGTGAAGTTTATAAGTTTTCCTGTCACAAGGCTGTCACCATGTGTTCTTCCAGGAAAAAACCTTCTGTTGTCACCATGTGGAATGAATGAAACACAATGAAGTCTAAGTTAGTTTTGGTGAGCTCTTAAGTATAGTAGGGCTCAATACTTTGGTAGACATAAGGTGTCATCTATAGTAGGACACATGGGGCAATGCACTCCCTAACTAGGAAGGATCCAGTAGTCTGGGTCCCTGAAATGACTGTCATCATTCACGCTGATTGCTCTTGGGATGCTGAGCTTATGGACCAGCTTCAAACCAAGTCTTGAAGTTTCTGGATAAATTGTATGTATATAGAAAAGAGGTTTCTGGATTGTAGGAGGATTTGAAAGCCTATGAGTAAAAAATGTGTAGGAAGGAGAATTTTACTAAGAAGAGTAGGATTTTCCCTCCACATATTTGAAAAGCAGTCTTTTAGAAGAGGGAATGAGCCATGGTGTGGTGGTACACGCCTGTAATCCCAGCACTTGTGAGGCTGAAGCAGGAGGATTGTTGACAAGGTTTTGTTTTTTTTTAAATAGGGAATTGAATTGAGCATTCGACTATGTGAGAATACAATCATTTCATTAGTCAGCATTCTCTAAAAATGCAGAGTGTTTTTCTTATTACTGGAGGGATTTCAGCAGAATGTAGATAATAGATAGAATAGAGTCATGAAGTGCTTGTTGAGCTTATGGGCTCAGCCCTAGTGAAACAACTGATTTTTTCCTTCAGTGAGTACCGTTGTATGAAGTTGAAGCCTCAAATAGTAGAGCTGCATTAGAGGAATACTTACCTCTCCTTTAACAAGAGGTGAAGGTTCTTCATGAAGGCTTACTGCCATGGATTTAGTGCCAGTAATTTTTTCTGTGTAGTTTTACTTGATTCATTTGTTTGAAAATCTGAGGTCATTTTATATAACAACACACAGTAAGATTTATCTGTCCTCAGGAACCTAGCAAGAATGCTAGCAGTGAAATGATCATCATTGCTCTATGGGTTAAGGATTTAAAACTGTTACAGTGAATTTTGTAGTCTTGCATCTCTGTAAATTTTAATTGAGAAGAGTTATTTTATTGTCACAACTTTCTAACTTTTTAGTAGAATGACTTCAGTAGCTAAAAATCCTGCTGCTCAGCAAATGTTTGTTGGAGGCTTATATGCTATCCAAATAGGTTCAAGCTGAGAGCTGCTATCCTAATGAATTATGAGGGCCTCATTGAATCCAGTTATCCTGAAATGGCTCATCCAGGGTGAGGTTTTCAGCTTTGTTTTCTTTGAGTTGAATTTTTTAATGAAACAGTAAAATGGTTTTAGTTTTTAAAGATGCTTTCCACATCAGAAAAAATGAGCAGAGTAAAAAAATCTACATACTGTTTTATAATAAGGTTTGTTTGAAAATTTCAGTTTTATTAAAGAAGACATTAAGAGCAAACAAACTAACATAAATGTCTTCCACATAGAATGGTAGAGTTGGGAGTACAAACAATAGAGCTTGTAATCAGAAGCATGAAAACCATAACTGTAGTTTGCTATAGATATGAAATATACATCTGATCTCAATTAAAATTAATATATTTTAAGGGTGGGTAAGATAGCTCAATGTACTAAGTGTCTGCTTAGGCAAGTGCTGGGACCAGGGTTTAATTCCCAGCACCACATGCCTTGCCAACCCTGCCCCCCAGGCATTCTGAGCCAGCCATTGAGACTGAGTATGGTGGTGCATGCTTGTAATCCCAGCACTTGGGAGGCTGATACAGGAGCTACACAGTGATACCCTATACCAAACGCATAAAAATAAAAAAAATTAATATATTTTAGACAGTTTTTGTTTTTCTGGAGGAACTGGGGATTGAACTCAGGTTCTTGTGCTGGCCAGCAAGTGCTTATTCTATTGAGCTATCTCCCTTGCCCTTTTAGACAGATTGAAGCAAAATCATAACAGATGTGAAACTGCATGCCAGTAGTTTTTATGTGTATCAAAATATTTATTACATTGGAACAGTCAAATGATAGCGGAATGCTTATTTTGACAGCAGCTATTCATTGCTCCTACTGGACAGATACAAATCAATTTCAATTTTTTTAATTTTTTTTGCGGAACTGGGACTTGAACTCAGGCCCTTGGGCTTGCCAGGCAAGTGCTTATTTTACTGAGCTATCTTCCTGGCCCTCAATTTCAGTTCTTAACTCTTCTATTTTTTACCTCTATATTTCTAAATTATAGGCTTATGTAAGCAATTTTTATGTACAGTCTTCATCTGTCATTTTTTAAGCTGTGGAGTATTATAGAGGTTTCTTCTTTTTTCTCTTTCTTTTCTATTGGCAGGGGGAAAAGCCATCCTGGCATCCTTCTACATTTTGATGGGAATGTAAATTAGTACAATCACTATGGAAATCATTATGCATATTCTTCAAAAAATTAAAACTAAAAATTCCACTTTACATACCTATTCTTCTTTTAGGTATCTTCCCTAAAGAGTTAAACACATCATATCACAGTGATCCATGGTACTCATGTTTCCAGCAGCACAGTTCACAATATGTCTTAAAAGTGGCCTGTGTACCCATCACCAGATGAAGAAAATATGGTTTTATACACAATAGAGTATTTATCTGCCACAAAGGAAATAAACTTGTGATATTTGTAGGGAAGTTTTTAAAAAGTCAGACTTGAGGATAATAAGCATAGGTAAAAATAAGATAGGTACCTTGAGACCACAATGTTAAGCAAAATTGATTGCTACCTTTTCACCTTGCTTACACACTTTCCTCCCCATCCCTAACACCCCTTTTTAAGGTAGGGTCTTGCTATGTAGTGCAGGCTGGCCTTGAGCTCACTATATAGCCCAAGGTGGACTCTCACTATTAGATTGGACTCATAGTGATCCGCCTGTTTACAGCCTCCCAAGAGCTGGGATTACAGGCCCGCCACCATGCCCATTCTCATTTGCCAGCTGGATCCCCTGGCCCCTGCTCCTGCTTGCAAGTGTTTTAATCTGCTGAGCGATTTGGCTGGCCCTTTATTGTAGTCTTAACTAAAACTTCTTTGCTACAATATATATTAATATGCTATAATTTTATCTTATCTTGGTTTTTGAGATAGGGTCTTGTTATATAGTTTAGGCTGGCCTTGAACTCACTATGTAGTCCAGGCTGAATTCTTGGTGATCCTCCTACCTCAGTCTTCCAAGTGCTGGGAATATAGGCATGTGCCACCATGTTTAGCTTTTCCTTTGTTTTTGAAACAGGGTCTCACTTTGTAGTGCAGGCTGGCCTTGTCATGGTGATTCTCCTGCGTCAGCCAGCACTGGGATTGTAGGCATATACAACTACACCTACTTATTTTGTTTTTTTGAGACAAAGTCTCCCTCTATAGTTCTGGCTGGTTCTGAACTTACTATGTAGCCCAAGCTAGCCTTGAACTTATGGAATCCTAAATCAGCTTCCTGGATGTTGGGAATATGGTGTAGTTTTAAAAGTATTTTAATAATTTTAAAAGTCTTTTAGTTTCACTAGTATATAGTAATGGCAAAATACTTCTGGGCTGCATTGAATGAATCAATTTTGAATTGTACAGCATTGTATGGTGTCACAGTAGTAGGTAAAAATTTCATATGTATATGAAGTTTTTTTTTTTTTTGAACAATTTTTCCAGACCATTTCAATTTCTGTTAATTATGAGCTACTGAGGACTAGTTGAATTCTGAGACCTGTGTTTCTTTTTTCTCCCACCTTGCAGTTCATTAATCAGTTGCTTGGAGTTGTTCCTTTGTCAACACCAACAGAGGATAAGGTGGCATTGCCTGCTGATATCCGAGCTCTGCAGCGACATTTGTGTGTGGTACAGCTAACAAGGTTACTTGGCTTATACCACATCATGGATAAAGATCAGAAATTGAGTGTTGTCAGAGAATTGATGTTAAGATACCAGCATGGCTTGGAATTTGGTGAGCAATTTTTCAGAATGTTCAGTAGTTTCCTGAACTGCTAAGACTTGAAAGTCAGGCTTTTTCAAATTTTTTTATTTTTTTAATTTATGTAGTTGGTACAGGGTCTTACTACACAGCTCAGACTCATAGTGATCCTCCTATTTTCGCCCTCCCCAGCACTGGGATTATAGGTGTGCACCCCACACCTGGACTTGGAAGTCAGTTTTTAATGTACCCATGTCACTCTTGTTTTAATGACTTTGCCAAGGAGAAGATTCTTTCATTTTGGAAGACCCTCTTAAGTAATAAGATATAAAGACTCTTTTAAGAGTTTAAGTAATCTTAGTTGTCCATATTTTTTCCATTACATTGGGTTATGTGAATTGCATAGTTTATGATAATTGTCATATCTTTTGCCTGTAGGCCTTCATATTCTTAATGTATAGACTGTAAATAATACAGTGGTATTATAGATTGTAAGATAAACACTTAATTTAGAAGTAGCTCTGCTCTTCAGGTTGATTGTCCTGGGCTTTGCTAGATCTATGGGGTAGAATATAAATTTTTTGACTAGAAGTTACTAGTATTTCTCTGGGCATATTCAAAAACTTAGTTTAAGTAAGAAATACAATGTTAGCTTAGTGAAACATAGCCTTTGACTTATCTTTTTATGTTCACTGAAAAACTCTTGGGTCTTTTCCTTGGCTTCCATCATGGATCATTAGTTTGTTCTAGAACCCTTCCATTAGTTCCAGCTGAATGTGATCTCATCTTTTTTGATAACTTTAATTCATGGTTTATATTTTTGTTTTGGAATTATCACTTTTTCTTTCTCTGTACTTCCCTCGCTTTTATCCTTTAAAAAACTTCTTTGTGGCAGTAATACCTGAACAGATGTTAAAAATTTGATGTGGGTTTTTCCCCCCCATAGGGAAATCCTGTTTGAAAACAGAATTGCAGTTTTCTGACTATTACTGTCTCCTTGCTGTCCATGTGCTTATTGATATATGGAGAGAAACAGGTGAGTACCAGTGATTTCAATTCAGCTTCACTCTTTTGTTTTTAGTGATTGTAAGTAATGTACTCTTTCTTTAGGTTAATTATGTAACCATGGTTTTGACTATGCTTTTACTTCCTTCTTCCTTGTTCTTCTCCAGGCTGCTTCTAGAAGAACCAGGTTTCTAATTTATCCCTGATTACCCTGTAACCAGGATATTCTTTTTTTTTGTTTGTTTGTTTGTTTGGTGGAACTAAGGATTGAACTCAGGCCCTTGCACTTGCCAAGGAAGTGCTTATTCCACTGAGCCATCTCCCTGGCCCTATCCAGGATATTCTTTTTTTTTTTTTTTTTTTTTTGGTGGGTAGCAGAAATCAAATTCAGAACCTCACATTTGCCAGGCAGGCACTGTGCCACTAAGCTATATCCTCCAGCCTTACCAGGATATTCTAGAATCAGTGGATATCTATTTTATTTCCAGATGTTTCTTTCCTTTCCTTCCTTTTTACTTTTTTGAGACAAGGGCCTGTTATAGATCAAGCTAGCACTGAATGCACTATGTAGTCCAGGCTGGCCTTGAATTCACAACAATCTTAAGTGTGCCCCCCCTAGCCTGGCCTAGCCTATTTCCAAATCTATTTGCTTGCCTGCCTTCCTTCTTTTTTTTCCTTCTTCTTTTCTTTCTTTTTTTTTTTTTAGACCAGGGCCTCACTATGCAGTTTAGACTGGCCTTGAACTCACAATGATCCTCCTGTCTCAGCCTGCTGAGTGCTGGGATTATAGGTATGGGCCACAATGCCCAGCTCCAAATATTTCTTAATAATGAGTAAAGATTCAATAAAATCCTTTTATAAAACTGTAACAGTTAAAATATGATGAAATTGATTCAAAGTTAGATACCTGGAACAGAATGGCCCTTTTTTACTCACTTTTTAAACTTATACAAATGCATTTTATTAGAATAAGTTCTGATTGGCCTTTTAAGACAAAAATATAAATAAAAATATAAAGGCAGCATTGTGAGTCACTGAGGAAGTCAGATGATTCCGCAGATGGTATTAGGATCACTTTTTAAAGTTCTATTCTGATATTTTCTCTTATTAACAGGTTTTTTTTGGGGGGGCACTTGTGCTTATTACATATTATTCATGGGAATAAAGTAGAATAAAAACAGGATTTCTTACATTTGTATTTTAATTATCCATTTGTTTCTTCTACTCAAAATTTAAGCTTCTTGAGGCCAGGACTTACCTGTGACTCTTATTTCCAATCCTATATCCAGTGCTGCCCAGAGTTTGTGTCAGTGATTTTTTTTTCCCCTGGTAGTGTGATTGAACTGAGGATGCCAGTGATTCTGTTGAATTACATAAAATTATAATTGGAAGTACAGTACGGAAACACAGGGAAGCATTTGTAATAGTAGAACATAAAATTGGATGTATACTATGATTATTACTATGTAAAAGTAATTATACTACCAAGAAAAAGTACATGAAAATAGTAATAGTTTGGATAGATTATGAGTAGTTTTCATAGTGAGGAATAGGATTATGAGTGATATTTATCTAAGGCCTCTACTTTTTTGTGTGTGGAACCAGGGATAGAACTTAAGCCCTAGTACTTGCCAGGCAAGTGCTTATTCTACTGAGCTATCTCCTCCCCTCCCCCCTTTTAAGAGCAGAATATATTTATTGGGAGAAAGAAAGCTGTCCAGGAGAGGGACAGGAGGAGGGACCCTTTACTATTGGATTGTGTCCTTTTTCTTTTAGAAAATAAACTATATAGAACAGCCTTATAATTTTAATGTGTAGGGCTTTTTGTTTGAGCTCCTTTTACGGTGTAAAAATTTTAGAAACCTAGTTTATAATCTCACTTTTTCAGACCCCAAATGTATACTAACATTTTTTGCATGTTTTCTTCTGTTCTGTATTTTATAGCTTGAATTTTCTGTGTGTTGATTTAACATTGTTACATAAGCAAACTTCACTAATGTCAAATAGGTGTATATGTTTCTCTTTTCTTTTTTTTGGTTGAGATGTGAATAGGTCTCACTGTGCAGATCAGGCTGGGTTTGAGCTCACTATGTAGCCTAAGCTGGCCTCAGACTCGGTGAGCTGTTTCAGCTTCCTAAGTGCTGGGTTTATATTGTGTATGTTGCCATGCCTCCGTAGTGTTTATGTGGCTATTACTGTCATTTTCTTAATTATTCTCCTAGCAGTGGACAGCACAATTTTTTTTTTATATATATATTGTTTTGACTGTGTTTCTTCTTTGTTTAGCTAAATCTTAAAGGGATAAGTTAATTTCTAGGAATACCAAAACATATATAACCTTTTATGAATTGGGAGGCTATGAAAAAAAGCATAGCATTTTGGTTTGTCTGATTATGACATCCTGTTAGTAGAGTTATATATGAAAGAAAAATAGTGTCCAGGGGCAGCCAAATAGCGGATTAAAGCATGTGCAAGCAGGTACAGGGGCCTGCCCTGTCGGCCTCACCCCCAGGGCATGCTGATGCTGCAATTGAGACTGGGTGTGGTGGCTGTAATCCCAGCTCTTGAGAAGCTGTAAAGAGGCAGATCACTACGAGTCTGATCTAGTAGTGACCCTGAACACCCTGTAGATCCTTCCCTAAAATACAAAAGAAGAAAGAAAAATTGTCCAGAGAATTCCTCTCTGGAGTCTTGTGAAGAAAAGCTGGTTGGCTTCAGCTTTCTTTTGAAGTCTGTATATTCCAGGATCTAGAATTCTGTGAAATTGTGTAACTTCTTCCCACAAGATCTGACCACTTAGGGCCAGGTAGATGGCTCAGTGGAATAAGCACTTTCCTGGCAAGCGCAAGGCCTGAATTCAATCCCCAGCTCTGCCCCCCCCCCACCAAAAAAAAGATTGACCACTTAAATCTTGCATCCTTTTTACAAAGGGCATATTTAAGAACTGACTGTGTACTTAAACAGTTCTTTATTTTAGTTATAAGTGTTTATAAAATTCATTTTCTACCATCTGCATTCATTCATAGAATAAGAGAAGTAATAAGGGCAAAATAAGTTTTGTTTTTGAGAAATCTCCATTTTCTGTCAAGATGAGTAGATAATACAATATATACTTTGATTTTAGGTGACGAGAGTGCTGTGTGGCAGGCCCTGACTTTGCTGGAAGAAGGATTAACCCATAGTCCCTCCAATGCTCAATTCAAATTGCTGCTCGTTCGAATCTACTGTATGCTGGGTGCATTTGAACCAGTGGTGGATCTTTACTCCAGCCTTGATGCTAAGCATATCCAACATGACACCATTGGGTTGGTAGTATATACTCTGAATAGTGATTAGCAAGCCACACATTCTCACTTTAAGATTTTAGCTGTACAGTTGCTCCTAATATTAAATCATCAACTATTATTATCCATTGTAAAGAATAGCTTATATTTCCTAACATTTTGTGGTTATTTTAAACTATACAATTTCAGAATGGTAAGAAAGTTTTCTCTCAGAGAGAACAATATATATATATATATATATATATATATATATATATATATATATATATATGTTTTTTTTTTTTTTTTTTTTTTTTTTTTTTTTTTTTTTTTTTTTTTTT
>PVKA01035416.1:0-22642 GCA_004027165.1 Ctenomys sociabilis
AATTATTGAATCTTTGATATAATTCAGCTATAAAAAAACCTGTAAATATAATTTCATGTATGCACCTTGTACAATACCAAAACGTTATGAAAACAGTTTGCAATGTATTAATTCATCGACTCTGTATGGTTAAGGTGTTTTGAAACTGTCTGATTGACATTTGTATTTCAATAAAATAAAAATAAATGAAAAAAAAAGACAAAAATAAATAAATAAATACAATCCAGACAATGCAAAAAAAAAATAAATAAAGATAAGGGACCAAAGTTTGAGGGGACTGAAGAGAGAAATGTAGGATGTTATAAATAAAGATAGGTAGAAAGGAAACAAATAAAAATGTAAACAACAATAACAAAAGAAATAAACAAATAAAAATGTTTACACTGAAATTTAGAAATCTAACCATATACAAAATTGTAGCAAAGCAGTCCTATGACATTTCTTCTTGTCTCTTCTTTTCATTTATTACTATTTTTTAAAAAAAATAAACATTTACATGAGAGAGAGTATAGCAATAACTGATATGACGTTAGAAGCAGTACATATTTAGAAGAGCAGAATGACAGGGATTACACTGCTATCTTCGGGCAGTTGCTTAGGTCACAGGTATCAGCATAAGGCATTTGATATTCAGACAGATATTGATGTAAGCTCAAGAGCCTATGTTTTAGGGTAACAGCTTCTCTTCTGGAGGGTTAACAAATTAAGTTTGCAGACCAAAATATTAGAGAAAAAGAAGCGCTATAAGCATAGCCAACATTTTAGCCCTCACCCTTTAAGGTCAGTGAGGACTTAGGACATAAGAGAACCTGTACTATATCATCTTGTAACTCAGTAGTGCCCCAAATTTTCTGATCCAGGAGATTATGGGGCCACAGAGGAAAGTGATCGATGATGTAGAGTGTTCATAAGGAGCGTCACCTGAGAGAAAACATTCTCTCAGGCTTTCACAGAGAGAAAATTGGTCAAACAGTGGCTGTGACTCATCCCCATGGCTGACACTGACAAAAATTCTACAAACTGCTGTACAGGGTTTCAGGGTAAGTCCTGAGGGTATATGATTCACCTTTTCAGATAGAAAAGTTCCATTTTTTGTTATATACGTCTTGCTTTATCTTGGTGTTAACCATCCAGGAGAAAAGTATAAAAAAGAGGTATAAAAAGTAAAGCCATATTAATACTTTGAGCTATAAAAGGGTCAAGTCAACAACTTCTGACATTGCCAGTCATGCGGCTGACCCACTACTATTATGGACTACTGGACTAAAATGGATTATTTTGCTGAACTCTAGCACCTACAGTACATGAATGGCAATGGAATACCCATCTCTGACAAAAGTAAACAAAATGGGAATATAAATGAAAGATCATTTTGTAGTGAAAAATATATATCTGTATATACAAAATAGTTATCATCGATATATAGCTACATTCTCTTAGTTCAATGAGAAGAAAATTTTGAACTAATAGTGTTTAGACAAGATATCATGTCTGTACAAAAACAGTTTGCAATGTATTAATTTATAGAATCTGTCCTGTTAATTTGTCTTGAAACTGTCTCATTGCTATTTGTTCTTCAATAAAATTAAAAAAGATATCATGCCTGCATATTTTACTATGAATAATTACTGCAAAAACAATATGAAATGTATTAATTTTTTAACTGTCCCACTAACTTGTTTTGAAACTGTCTCATTGCTACTTTTTTTCAGTAAAATTATTATACAAATAAAAAAATTATAATTTTAAAATTGTATTTTGAATAAAAATAGGAGCTTCAAGATGCAAATCCAGTTTAATGTTTTTCTCAAGACTTGGTCCACTCCATTTTTACCTGTAAATGGACCTTAATCACTCCTTTTTACCTGTGCAAAAAGGGACCTTTCTTCTCCTTGATGGATATAGCTATGTTATGGTTAATACTGATATAAGGAAATGAAACTCCCAATCTGAAAGGTACTTGGGATGAGTTTGTGTTCTCTAAAACCAAAGAATGAATTTTAGGGACAAATAAACATTAAGAGCAGAATATTTATTGGGGGGAAAGAAAGCTTCTATCCAAGAGAGGGGCAGAAGATGGACCTGTGGGGGTTGCTCCCAGAAGCTGTCTCTTTTAGGGATTTTTATAGAGTAAATCCATGTGATGAGGCAGGTCTAAGGTGGAGAACATGGAATTTACTTAGGTAAGTGTGAGGTGGGACAAAACTATGCTCAACCAATAGGTTACAAGCACTATTGCTCAGGTAAAATGAATTAAATCTAAGAAGGAATGGAGAAGCAAGTCACGCAGCAAGCAGGCATGAATATAGAATAGGAGTTTATCAGTAGATGGTAGCAGTTGGATTAGTGATTCTTCCTGGCTTCCCCAAGGTGGTGATCAATCCCAGATGCTTATCTTTAGGGGGGTAAGCATTTGTTTGATCTTTGGTCTTTAGATCTGGCTCACAGAGGTAGTGTCTTTCTCTCCTTCAGTTGTAAGGTGCCTTTTCCATGCTTTCTCCTTTGAGGGCCAGAACTTCACCAACTGCCTAGAATATTTCTATCTAATTTAACAGTCCACAATACATTGTGTCAACTTGAGTCTAAAAGCTTAACTAAGTAAGTCAGCAATTGTACATCCTGGAGTGAAAAGGACCTGCCTGTACTGCTCTAGGATGTTGTTCATTGTGTTAATTTGAGAAGTTAGGTAAGTCAGCAGAAGGCTCATTTGTGTACATCCTCAGCTTGTGCAGTAAGAGGGTGCAGAGACAGTGTGGCTGTGGATGGATAGCTAGCATACAATACAAGGGAGGAAAAGGGGCTCGTTCTCCTACCCTGTGTTCTTGCCGCTTTTTCTGTTTTCTGCTGCTGGGAGCTGTTTCCCTCAGCCATGGGCAACCCTGCCTTGAAGCTAGCTGGATATGGACTGAAACCCCCACAAAATAAGCTAAAGAAACTTTTCCTTCCTTAATTCTGGACATCAGGCATTTTGTCCCAGCAGAGAGAGAAAAGTAACTGAGACAAATTGCAAACAAATATTTTTCTCACAAAAATGTTACATTTTTATACTATAAGAATAGTATGTGACCTTAAAACATTCCCCTTGCCACCTTAAAGCCTTTTTGTAGTTCCTGGCTCTCCTAGGACATCAGAATGAAAACCCAGATGATGGGTTTGCTGGTGCTGTTGGGAGGAAAAAGACTGGGAATATAACAGGGAGAGGAACGGAAATACTTTATTTCAGGTTCTCTTTTTCTCACTAATTAATGCGACAGTCAGGAAGCTCCTTCACCTGTGCTCTCTATTTACAAGTTTATAAATTCCAACCTCAAAGTCCATATGTATTTCCTAGACTGCAGTATGTCTCGTGCTCTGCATGACTGTACTCTATCTTTGAATGCATAGTTTTCTTTCCTAAACAAATCTTGTCCATGCCTCATACTGATGAGGGCTGAAAATTACTCTTCTTGATGGAAGTCGGTGAACTTACCCTACAGGTATGATGGCTGTAGGTTCCCCATCTGTGCTTTGAGGACATCCTTGGCTTCTGTCTGGTAAGGGTAGTGGAAATTATTCATGAACGTTACATAGTGATTGATTGTAAAGATAGTATTGGAGGTAATTTAAGGAATACAGAAAAATAGAGAGCAGTGATGGTCAACCTTTCAGAGCTTTCAGTGACAAAGAACCAGCTGGGGCACTGTGCCATAGTTTCTCCATCAAGGGTATAGACAAAAATATAATCATTTGCATTCTCTCCAACATGAGTAATCCTTTATTATTTTGTTCACCAGCTAGGAATGTCCTACTCTCTAATTTTTAAATTGATACAATAAAATTAGATTGCTACTATAACAAGGCTTTCTGCCAACTGAGGAAATTTTGGTTGAACAACATAGATACGCACTTTTTTCAAAAAAATGTATTTTGTACAGGGTCTCACTACACAGTTCAGACTCATAGTGCTCCTCCAGTTTTCGGCCTCCCCAGTACTGTGGTTACAGGTATGTACCACCACGCCTGGTCCCCGTGGCCAGCCTAGAGTGCTGTGAGGTGGAGGGTCAGTGCAGCATGTGCACTGGGGGATCGATCCCCAGTCCCTGCACTTGCCTAAGCAGGCAATTAGTCCGCTAAGCTATCTCACCAGCCCTGATACACATTTTTAAAGACACAAATCATAGCGAGCTCTGTGGATGATGGGAACTTAAGTTGTCTGTATGCTTGAAAACATTTTCTCTTATTTTCAGAAGTAATGTGCTTCATTTCTGTAAACTTTGTCAATATAGACACTTTTTAAAAAAATTTGTAACTTAAATTGCATCCTTTTTTAAAGTTATGCCAGCCATCTTACATTTCTGTTTGAGAAACATAACTTTGTTGTTTTGAGAAGTAGAATTTTGAATTGTACACCAGAGAATCACATGAAATAGGGAAAGCCCAGGACCATGAGCACTATAAATAATGTAAGGGAGTAAAACCATCAGAATGCCTTTAAACATAATCTGTAAATAACCTCTTACTGCCTGACTTTAAAAATGATCCAATAAAACTGTCATAAATTGAAACAGATTTTAATTTTTATTCCTTCATGATTCTTGAGAGATCATGGTTAAGCAGTGGAATGTGAACTTTAGATAATACCTACTTTGGGATATCGGTTGTTAAACACTAATTTTATAGTGGAGTATTATTTCTGTATGGCTAGTGCTTGAAACATTGTGGAAAAACTCCATATAGGCTTAGTAGATTGCCATTCTATTCTAGATGCCCCACTACATCCTGACACCTAAAACTGTCCTATTTCCTTGGAGAAAATTCAGATCTTGTACTCCGAGCCCTGCTCATTCCCCCTTCCCAATCTGCTTAAGGACTCTGCAGTAGCGATAGTCCTTTTCTTCCTCCTTGTCCCTCCACCACTGAATTAGTCTTATGAACGTAGACAGCCTTTCTCTGAAAAACATTTCCTATGACCTGTTCTCTGCCTCATGTACCACCTCACGTCTTGGTTCTCCTCTGCAGTTACAGAGCTGTCTGTGCTTCCCTGTCTCTAGCTTTTCCTCCGTTCTTTTCATTCCAGTTGAATCAAGTCCAGGGACTCTCACTTGGTGATCTCTTCTTGGACAATCATTTACCTGGAAAGCCTTTTAGCAGATAGGCACCCGGGTAATGCTGTCATCTCCGTAGAGGCTTTCCCTGAACCATATTATCACAGTGACACCTACCTTGAGTCCCTTATTTGACACTGTGGCCTCTCTCTCCCATTCCTGGCATTTCCTGTTCCCCTAATCCACTTTTGCTTTGCATGCATTTCATAGCCCCTATCAGTTTTGCACATATTATATTTATCTTAAAATATTGTTTAACTTTCTCCCTCCATCAGAATATAATCCTGGCATACAGATTTTAGGACAGAGATCTACTGTGTGTGTGGTGCAATTATGGATAATTATCTCTACATTAAAATTATACATGGGCTGGGGAGATGGCTCAGTGGTCTAAGCACCTGCCTCACAAGTGTAAGAAACCAGGTTCTATCCCTGGTGTTGCATGCTGTGCTGGCCAATAAAACCAGGTTTGGTGGTACACGCCTGTACTCCCAGAGCTGGGGAGGCTGAGACAGGAGGATCATTATGAGTCCAAACAGCATAGCTGGACCCTGTATCAAAAGAATTAAAAATAAAATAAAATTATACATTAGGGCAAGTTTTGAATATACCCACAATGAGAATGTGAAAAAGGACAATGTTGAGGTAGGAGGAAATAATATAAACTGATGTTAGGGTTTGAATTTTTCTGCTCTTCAAGAAATATTGAAAAGGGGCTAGGGAGATAGTTCAGTAGTCTAAGTACCTGCCTGGCAAGTATAAGGACCCAGGTTTGATCCCCAGTATTGCATACTATATAGGCACTAGAACCCTGGGCACTTCCATGCTGGCTACTGAAACCTGGCATGGTGGTACATGCCTGTAATCAATCCCAGTGCTGGGGAGGCTGAGGCAGGACAATCACTATAAATCTTAGCTGCATAGTAATATCCTGTACCAAATAAATAGATGAAAGATTTTTAAAAAGAAAATTGAAAGTAAAGAAATATCGAAAATCAGACAAAGAAGCTATAAACAATGCCATGTTTAACTTCATGTAAGGTTCACTAAGTTTCATTATACTAATTTGGGAAGAAAAAGAGAAATGTTGGTATTAAACTATGAAATGTATACAACACCAACTCAGCTCATTAACCCTCCCTTTGGTTGTAATTGTTTGACAACTACAGATATTAAAATTTAGTTCAAGAATATTTCTTTTTCTTTTGGTGGAACTGGGGATTGAACTCAGGCCCTTGTGGTTCTTTTTTTTCTTTTTCTTTAGTTCAAGTACATTAAAAACTACTCTTAGGTGTTGGAATAATTGATTGGCCAAGCTAACTGCAGCATAGCTTAAGGCATAAGCGTCTGCTAGCCACAAAAGCAAGACACTCCTGAGGATTTTATTCAGAGGTCAGTCAGTAGGTGCTTTGTTTCAGTGGTGTAATGGAATGCTGAGAGTCTAGTGGAACACTTTTGAAAAGAAGGGAGATGCCCTGGATGCTAGTGGGGTATCGAGCCACATGGCATTACTGTGCTGTAAAGATGAGTTGTTTGCATGTGCTTATTCTGAACCCAACAACTTGCTGTAAAAGAAAATAATCTTTGGGGCCCTCCTTTGACCCATTATTTTTAATACTAGCACTAGATGAAGCAATTTAGAAGTTTTAGGGGGTGTTAGCACAAATGTTGGCTGCAAAACCAAGGAAAATACTTAGGTAGGAAAAAACAAAGGAAGTCCCTTTTCTTTTTATTATTGAGTTTTAAACTAGAAGGCAGTTTCCAGTGTCATTTGTTGGGGCTTGGAGGGACCCCAAATGAAGCACCTTACTACTCTCTTTTATAGAAGAAGCACAGACTAAGGTGTCTGACAGGTGGAGCTTTATAATCAATCAAAATGTAATGTGAAGAATGCAAATTAGATGCACAGCAGGAGCAGTCTCCTAACTCTTCCCCCTTACTAGATGCACTTCCTGATTGGAAGCAGAGGGTATCAGGCATTGTACTCTTTTTCCTGCTCAGAATGCTTATCCTGGAGCTTGGGGAACAGCTAAGGCCAGGGCTCTGGGTGCAGTACCCTTGAATAAGAGAGAAAGACTCTGAGACCTCCAGCCATCCGATAAACTGACTTTTGTCTCTGAGGGAGAGGTCAGTAGGGATAGAAAGACAGACCAACAGATTTCTTGCTGTTTAAGTTCCTCAGATGGAAACAGGAAGAATAAATAATATTCCTTTCCCCTTGAGAATGTGTTTGTTCATCACAGATGTGTGATCTACAACCTTCATAGCAACTGAGCCTTGTGCTTCTAAATTTGTGTTAGTAAGAAGGTGGGTAAAGATTATCACATTTCAAAATTTTCACCTTTATTTTCCACAGAGTGACACAGAGAATTGCCAGTTAGAGAGACTTGGAAGCTGTTGGCCTGCACACCGCTATGAATTCATGATCCATCCTTGATGGCTTAGCCATGGAGCAGGGAGGGGAGGGCAGTGTAGCCAGGGAAGCAGCACCTACAGGACCAGCAGAGACAGGGTGCTGCTAAGAGCCTCTTTTTCTGCAGAAGGTGGCAGATTGCACCCAGAAGAAGCCAGAGGGAGAGAGTAGTCAACTCAACTGCAGCATCTCTCCCCTCCTAACTGCTGGGCCCTGTGGTGGGTGCATACATATTAAGACAAGAAATTTTGCTGTCTGCCCTCAGGAAGCGGTGGATGTCCCAGGGGATGGTCCAGGAGCCATCACTCAGCAGGCTATGCTAAGTGTGACACTAATGGGAAGGCCATGGCATGGAGTCCAATGGTATGCGAAGTGTCAGGTAAAGTTTTACAGGAGCTGTGATCTGAGTTTGTCTTATAGGCAAAAATGGGACTCCAAGGGAGAGATAAGAAGAACAGAATTCTAAACAAGGACTATGCCAATGGATTTAATTCTCAGTTCATTAATTCCTCACAGTCTAAAGCAATTTCCTACGCTATATAGAAATATCCTTTTTTCTTTTACTTTCCTTTTATAATTAGTCTACAGTTGTTCTCATCCACTGACCAAATATTTGTTAATTCCCACCAGAAGAACTGACTCCCTGACCAAATGAGCTCAGGTTTTGGCGTAACCAGCACAGCACCACCCTCTCTTGCCATCTCTCCCAGACTGTCTTCTGTGCTTTGGCCCGAAAAACACGAAGAGATTTAACTTCAGTGAATTGCTTTGGTCTGTGGTTTACCATAACATAAATTTATGAGGCTGAGCTTTACAAATTCAATGTTAATCAGGCATTGTTTTTGTCCATAATATCACAAAGAGAGCTTTCATTGGTTTGAAAACCATCTAGAACTCATATGTGTAATTAGGCTTAAAATGATGCTGAGCTTTCTCACTAGGACTGTTTAAAACTTAGGATATCATATTCAATGCCTCTTTCCCCTAAAGAGTGGCCAGCTGAATAGTTTCCTGTGAAATCTGCAATGTCTTAAGGACTCAGCAAGCTGAAAAGTATCAGTTTTAGACTTGGCAGTGGCATAATGAGATGCGGCAAGCTGAACTCTTGCCAGCACTGACTGTGACAGAGGACTGACATATGACTTTCAGGTTGTAGAGAGGAAAGTGCAGAGGGATGCTCTCTGTGATTTCATGTGATTTTCCTGTCGTTGTGAATTGAGTTTATGTCTTTGTGTCCGTTGATTTTTGTGGGCCCTGAGTGATAAACCTGTCAAATATAACAGTTTGTGACTCCACTGGGCCTTATCATAAAGATCAGTTTTGAAACCCTTCAAATTCAGAGAAATTGGCTGATTCTGGGGCTAAGACTGAGTGCGTAGAAGAGGATAATGCCTACATATGTGTTTTAAAAGTTGCTCATTTCAAATATGTTTGTATTTTGAATTCCCTCAGCAGAGGATCTGCAATAGTAAAGGCACACAGTTGAAAATGAGTTCAAACAAAGATTTAAAATTCATTCTGTCAGTGTTTGAAATATGCTATCCTATACCTAAAGCCGCCTTTTCTTCCATAATCTGTTCTTTTGATATGCCAAAGTTCTCAAAGTTTATTTAAAAGATGTGTAAATGCAGGCTAAGGAAGCTGAAACAAAAACTCTAATACTAAGTTAGAAGGTAAAGGAGGGTCAGTTAAATTGAAAACAATCTCCAGGGCTCAGACTTCAAGGAAATCCTTGAAAAAGAAGAGCTCGCTTTGGAGGTAGAACAAATCCAAAGTGATGGTATCTTCCTGTGTGAGCCACGAAGTGGAATCCTGCTCTGGGGCAGTTCAGGGCTTCTCTGCAGAGAAAAGCCATGCAGAGAAGTGACCTGTTCCTGCAGACAGATGGCCTGATCAGGTGTAGATAGGCAATTTTGCGAGACAGTGGAGACTGGGCCAGTGGAGGCTGGGAGCAGGTATCCATTGGAAGAGGCTCATGAGGCTGCAGCAGCTTATGAAGTGGGCACAGGTTTGAGTCTTTCTTCTCCTACCAGCTTTTTAAACCATTAAACACTATAAATGTGAGTGTTTCAGGGTGAATAGTGCATACAGATAGGAATTATTTTATGATAACTGCCATTTTTTTAAATGCTGCACATGTGGCAAGTACTTCAGACGAGTCATTTTACTTCATTTTGGCATTTTTCCATGACTTAAATTCAGATAACAAATTATCAAAATTGCAAGTAATAAAGTATCAGAAAGATAAGCAAGATGACCATCTCCTAGCTTTTGGCCTCAATGACAATCGCATCAACCAAGAGAAACTCCAAGCTTAGCACACAGGTGTGGCCTGTGGACAGCTGGCCATCAGTTGTCTAGTTTTTTGTAATGATACACCAAAGGCCACATCACAAAGAGTGTAATTTGTATCACAAAGTTCTATTTGTTTAAAACAGAATTTCCCAAAGGCATTGCATTTACATAATATTCTATACCTGTAAACAATATCCTGCATACACATAGCTGAAACATGGAAAGAGAAATTTAAGAGAAAAATATTCTCTCAGGCTGGGGAGATGGCTCAGTGGAATAAGTGCTTCCCTGGCAAGCACAAGGGCCTGAGTTCAATCCCTGGTTCCCTGCTCCACCCCCCCCCAAAAAAAAGAAAAAAGAGAAATATTCTCTCAAGGCTAGTAAAATCCATAGTTAAAAAATACTTTGTGTTGAATAATTTACATTTTGTAAATAAATTAAAGTAGGAAAATTAAAACCATTCAACTGATCTGAAGAGAGAAACATAAACCTTAGAGCTGGAAAGAAATTACCCTCAAATGAAAATTAAAACTGGGCCATTCAGATAGCCCAGTGAACTAAAGCATTTAGGGTTAGGGAGATGCGAGGTCCAGGATTTGATCCCTGGCATGCTGTGCCTGCCCCATATCCTGGGACTTGCGACATGGCAGCTGAAACTGGGCATGGTGGTGGGCACCTGCAACACCAGCGCGTGGGAGGCTAAAAACAGGAGGATCACTACAAGTCTGATCTGTGTGCTGAGACCCTGTACACCCTGTACCAAATACATTCGAATAAGGAAAAAAGAAGAAAGAAAATTAAAACTTATGTTAAAGTGTGAAACCAGTTTGGGAGATTGAGACATAATTGAAATTATCCACTAGAAAAAGTTTAGTTTGTGATGATGAATTTCTATACATTTATTATTGCAAAATAATACTTATTTTTTCCCTTTGCATAACTTTCCACAAAACTTGCTATTGTACAGGATGAAAGCTTATAAAACTTAGCAAGCAAGTTTTTATGCCCTTTCCTTTCTCTTCTTGGAAATCCCTGGGGGTCCACACTTTGCCACTTTGAGAAACTAGATTTTGCATTCTTTCTGAGTTCTCTTGCACTTTACATTTTATCTGAGCAGCTTCTTGATTATTTTTGTGTTTTGAGACAGAATCTCACTATGTGTGTTCTCAAGTTCACAGCAACCCTCCTGCCTCAGTGCTTGGATTGCAGGTGTGCTTTGGTACCACGCCTGGTAACTTCTTGAATCACAATGCAGTAAGAGATTCCTAAGGAGGAGGTAAAGGGATTGAGTTCATTTCTTTCAGGTCTTCCAGTTTTCTGAATGTGAGGAGAACTGAACTGTGTTTCCACATACTTGAGAAAAGTGTGAACCAAATGGGTTCAATGAAGTCAGATTGGGCATATAGCTAGAGACACAATTTAGTGTTTTGTTATGTTTTCATTTGTTTAGTATTTGAAAAGTAAAAGATAATTATAAGTATTTTTTTCTTACTTCCTTTAACTGATCATTCTCTCATTAAGACTGAAGACAGTCTGACTTACACCTTCAGCATCTGGAAAGCCCAAAGTCCTTGACACTCTGGTATGCCTGTGTGTTTTCCTGTAATGAAAAACAAAGTCTCTGCTTGCAGGTATCTTTGTATCAGTCAGCTTTACCATTGTTAGGATAAAATGCTTGACACCTGCAACTTCAGTGGGGAGAGATTTATTTGGGCTGACAGCTTTGGAGGGCCCAGTCCATGATGTGCTAGGTCCGAGGCAGGAGCATCATGGAGGAAGGGCCTAGTGAAGCAGAGCTGCTCAGTTCACAGCTAACGAACTGGTATTTTGTAGGCCTTGCAATAAAGGTGTCTTCTCTCTGTCTCAATCCTGGTGCATATCCTATGAGCAGACATCCTTGGAATTAGAGCAAGGACCACACTCTGGAGACAGTCATGAGAAGCTGGGAGAGGAGAGATGAATTCATCTTTATGGTCTGCTTACTGGTCCTGGATTGCCTATCTCTGGGTTTCATCCGCATAAGAGAGAAACTTCTTGTTTAAGTCCTCAGTGTTTGAAATGTTCTGTTGTTGTATGCATGTAATTGACCCCACTGTTGAAAAAAATATACTTTCTAATACTATTAAGGCTTTTCTTAGTTCATTAAAATATTCTATGGCTAGGGCTGGTGAGGTAGCACAGCGGAATAATGTGACTGCTTAGGCAAGTTTAAGCAGATTCAGGGACCATGGTTCAATCCCCACCACAACACCCACGTCAGCCCCTTCCCTGGGGTGGACTGAGCCAGCCAGAGTCCTGGCATAATGGTGCATACCTGTGATCCCAGCACTGGGGAGGCTGAAAGCAGGAAGATCACCACAGGAGGCCCTGCAACAACCAAATACATTAATAATAATAATAATAATAATAATAATAATATTAATAACAACAGCAAAATATTCTATGGCATAAACTGAGAAAATTAAATATATTATAGTATTTCCAACTTCATTATGTTTAGTATGAAGGATAGTATATAAAGAATGAAAATGTTATTTATATAGTTATAATGTTTGTTAAAAAATCACTTTGTCTTTTTAATTCTGAATTTCTTAATTCGATTCTTCTCTGCTCAAAGTGGCCTTCTGTATATTCCAATTAATTTCTCCACTAGAGCAAAAACTAGAGGAAAATTTGACCAGCACTCTGAAACTGAAAAAGGCAGGAAATGCCCCATTTTGAGTTGAGAAGACACATATAAAGTTTAAAAAAAGAATACCAAGACTTTAATGAAATGCACATTATCAGAAATCTTATTCATTTAACCAGCTGCTGTCCACATTGTCTTAAAAGATTTTGCTGCAAGGTAAAAACGTTAAGAATGTTATGTATCCTCACTTAAACAATATGCACTATTCACTCATCTTGTTTATTTTGGAAATTTTGACCAATTCTGAAATTCAAACATTCTTTAAAATGAATCACATAGCACATTTCTATTGACATTCCCATAACTTTCATACATATATATATATATATATTTTCAAGGATTATTTCTTAAGGATGCACCTCACTTTAATAACTCTGATAATTAAGAATGTTTAAAAAACATTCATTCAATATGCATACATAAACATTGAAAAATATAATAGACATAAACAGTATTTTAGGAATGTTTTCTGTCTGAAACTATTTTGAGAGTCTTATGAGTGTTATGACTCATTTTCCCAGAAATATGGCCACATATTCTTGTATAAATAATCCTAGACCATTTAATGATCTGCATGCTGATGTGTCACTATTGAGAATTTGTATTTTTTGCTGTTATGGAAAGGCACAGTGTTTAAATCATCATCTTCTTACTTATGTAAGCTAAGGTATAAAATTATGTGCATGGTAGGTGATGGAAAAAGCTTCTTGGCTATTAATACAGAGAATTTTTCATTTTTAGTTTAAATGAATTCCTATTCTACACATGTTATTTATAATGTAAAACCAAAAGAACTTCACAGATCTCCCAAATTTAGGTTTTTAGAAGTTGTTTTGATTACAATGAATACCTAGAGGATACTTGGGGAAACTATGCTTAGAATGTGTGTTGCAGCCCTTTCCACGAAGAATTTTCTGTGACCACAGTAAGTGGCTGCCCCAAATCTTCTTGGAAAAGCTGAAACTATTTTAGTAAAAGTATGGCATCTGTGTCTAAAAGAGATACCAAAAGAGTTCGGGGAGTGCTGAGAAAAGTTCTCAAGTAACTCACTAATAATACCATTCCATTCTGATAAAAGATTTAATACATCTTCTAGCTGGTTTTTACTTTCATGTTACTATAAATAGAGTAGCCCATGATAGGTTCTGGCCTTACTATGAATTGCTGAATTATTATGGTGGTCCTCTAACCGGCTGAAACCCTTAAAACAATAGCTTATCTTCCCAACAATCACTCCCTCCTTCTTCTCCCTCAACCCGGTCATGGATACAATTTCCCCTCACCCTTCACACACACACACACAGGAGAGACCCCAGTCAGCTCCTTATGTGTAATTAAAACTTCCCCTCAAACTCTACCCCTCGCAAAAGTCCTTAGAAGTCTCAGCTGTCTTCGTCTCATGTCAGAGGATTCTCTGTTTCCCTCAGATCCTCTCCATGTCATTCAGAGTCAATAAAGCCCTTTTAGAAATCTTTATTTCCTTGCTGTGCAGTCAAAAAAACCTAACAGTCCACACTGCACAGAATTTTGCAGCAGGATTTAAACATATAAATTGTTGGAAGTCAAACAATAGGTGGGTTTAGGGCTACCTGTATTCTCAATATTTTTATCCCCTCAAAACATCCAGAAACATATTAATGACCTTATTAGTAGCCACTTATGGGAATATTATTTTATTCTTATTTACTTTTAGAAAATGGATTGATTCATTGTGTGCAAACTATATCTCTTTGTGTTATGAAATATAAATGTAATTGGATCAATTATATTTATATATATTTTCTTGGTGTTACATGTTTTGGTGACTTACTCTTTTACCAATTTTCTATTTTACTATGTAGCCTTCTTTGTTTTTTTAAAACATTTTGTATGTTGAGAAAAATAAATATTTGGTAGACAAATATTTTAGCTATGTTTTTACCAGGTTATTATATGTTTTAATATTTTATATGGAACACTGAAGATGGAAAAATGAACTTCTAGATGTTAATATTCTTAAACACCTTTTGTTAGAAGAACAGGCAACAGTTCAGGGTTGTGCTGTGTAGGAAATCTGGTATATGTAACTATATTTGATCAAATAGATGTCTTTAAACAGGTTGCACAAGAGGATTTTTGTAGTTGTGTTTAAAATAAAACCTCAGGGTGAGATGATATATATAAGCTTCATGGAAAACCTACCCTTATCCAGTCCTCTAGCAGATAATCATCTTAGTATTTTCCATGGGGAGCATTCTTGGTAGAACTTGATGGTGCATAAACCTTCCACCACAGTTCCCCTCTGCCTCCACCATATCCATAGCTGCCATGGTTCCCGGTTTTGCTCCTTGGGCAACCATGGGAGGTGAAGTTAGTGTCACCTCATTCCAGTGTTGTGTAGAGGTGGAGTTAACAGAAAGTCAGGACAGAGGTAAGGAACCCCTGCACCTTTTCCCTGTATCTGCCTGAGACTACAGTAGCTCACTGAGTTAGATACTGGTTCATGGTCTGAATTTGTTTTGCTGCTACCTTGGTGAGCCCTGGCACTTCAGCATCTTGTACTTCCTCAGAATCCTGTCCCCAGATTCAGCCTGCTGATTGGATCTTTACCCAACTCCTATTGATCACAGTTAATTAGGGCTGAAACATACAGTCTCCCCAAAGGACTTGAGCACTGAGGGTTTGAGTCCAGCGTACCAGTGTCCAGTGATGGGGCAGAGAGGTGTGGACCAGGAGACACTGACCTCCCCATTACATCTTTCATAGCTTCGTGGGCTCTGAGGTTGCAGGGTGAAGGAAGTAGATCAGGAGGACCTGCCTTTGAAGGGTCTGTGTCCCTAGCCCCTCATTTCTCCTTTTGTTTCTGTGTCTGGTGGTGGCTGTGTGGTGAGATAAAGCAACTCACCACACTCTTCTACATAAGTTTGTCCCTTAGAGTCAGCTGGCCACAGATTGAAGCCTCTGAAAACTAGGAGAAAAAACAAAAATCTCTCAACAGTTTCTTTTGTTGCTGGGACAAAATACTTGATGTCCAAAATGAAGAAAAGAAAGGTTTATTTAGCTTCCAGTTAGTGGAGGTTTCAGTCCATACTCAGCCGGCTCCAAGCCAGAGAGGCATGTGGGAGAGGGCAGCATGGGAAGGACCAGTGGGAAGCAGCCTTGCTGGATATGGTCAATGACAGTGTGGAGAATCTCCATTGCAAATATGTTACCCTCATCTACACCAGCTATCAGGTGGGCAAGAGTGACTATGTAAAAGCCCTGTCCGGGCATCTGAAACCTTTAAAAACTCTGCTGTGGCAGAACCAGGGGGCAAGGCTTTCACTGTGAGTGGCCCAGATCACCTTTGCCAACTACAGCCTGCTGGACTTGCTGCGGATCCACCAGGTGCTGGTCCCCAGCTGCCTGGATGAATTTCCTCTGCTCTTGGCCTATGTGGCATACCTCAGTGCCCAGCCCAAAATCAAGGCACTTCTGGCCTCCCCAGACCAGGTGAACCAGCCCAGCAAGGCGAATAGCAGGCAGAGAAGTCTCATGGGGCCCTTGGAAGAGATAGGGCTGTTCAACTTCCTTCTCACAGCACTAGTAAATTTTCTAAGACAAAAAGAATTAGGAAAACTATATCTGTTTTAGGTAACACAATAAAGATAAAGAAGAAGAGGTACTTGGTATTATTGAAGACAGTTTCCTTAACATGAAAAAGAAGTGAACTTGCAGGTGAAAGCATATATTGTGACCCTATGCAAATATCTTTGATATACAATGGTTAAATTATTGGACTCCATAGGCAAAGAAATGATTCCTTAGTTACATACAGCTCCCACCTAAAGCCTCAAATTTTGTTTCTCCACAATAGCCAAGACCAAAAGATAATAGAGCAGTATATATTTGGTGTTGTACAAAAGAAACTATGACTGCATAGCACTACACACAGTCAAGTTGTCATGCAAGTGTCAAAACAACTGGCAGATAGTCCTGAACAGGAAGGACTCAAAGAGTGGATCACATAGAAGGCTTCTTGAGAGAAAGCAAAAGTGAGTAATTCCAGGAAAGTGAGAACAAGTGGGGGAAACTGTGGTTTCAGTTGTGCAAAGATCAATGCCAAAACTGATTGGAGCAATAGTTTTAAAAATGGGGACGGAAGGGTGTGAGCCAGACCCAAGAATTTTATACGGAGCCAACTTGTCCTTTGAGGATAAAGGCAAAAGACAAACATCTCAGGCAGGTGCAAGGAATGCAGTACATTTGAGCCCCTCTTGAACAAATTTGTGTGCCGACAAAATGTAGACAGCTAACAGATGGATTAGCAACTCAGCACTCACACTTACATCATGATTTGAAACAGTGGACAAAACAACAGGAACAACACAAATGGTTAAACAAAACAAAACAGAAAATGATGAAAACCTTGAGCCCATTGAAGCACTGAATACCCAGTTTTGTTTTGAAATGGAAGAGTTGTGGGTTAAGATCAGAATGGAAATGTTTTATACTTAAAATATAAAATATCATTAGAAAGGGACTAGGGGAAAGAAGTTGGGAAAAGTTGTACCTTTATTTCTTTACTTCAAAGCCCAGAGATAGCTCATAGTGTCTCAAAGCAAAGAAAAAAAAAACTTAGAGAAAAAATAACTAATGACTTCAGCACTTAGGAATTTTTGTAATGTTAGTATTCAGGCCTCTCTGAAGAGCAAGGTTCTGTGGCTGAGAGCAGACTTTCAATTCGATAGTTCACTTTATTCTCAGTTCTTAGTGCTTTGTACACTTAAGTACAAATTTTATACTTAGAAAAGCAAGTATACTGAGGCCCCAGTTGTTTATTACTTACCTAAGTAGGTACAAAATGAAGTTGAGACATTTCTTATTTTTCTAGGAGTTGATGTAAGGCTAAAATTGTCAATGTTCACTCTGTAAACTTCTGCAAGTGCAGGACGAATAAGCCCCTTGTATTATGAGGTATTCAGCGCTGGAACCTACTACTCAGAGCCTGTAACTGTGCTGGACAATGCTAGAAGACTCATATCTAAATCTGATGCTCCCTGTCATCTGCTAGGGCGTCTCTCCATGTCAGTGTGTGTCTCCTCTCATTTTTCTGATGTCTTAAGACCCATTCTCCATCTGCTTTTATCCAACTATAAAAGTTTAAAAAACTTGGGAAATGGAACATGGTATTGTAGGATAATTAAAATCTGATGAAACAAATCTGATGAAGAAAATTCACAATGACTGTGCCTCCACTTTATGTACCGCCTTAGATTTTTCTGGATTAGCCTTTCTCTAAAGCTCTTGTCCCTTTGGTCACTACCAGCTTGAGGACCCACTCTTTAAGGAAGAGTGGGAAGTTACATTTTCTGAACTAAGAGAAATGAACTGCAGTTCCTCACGTACCTAGAAGTTGACCAAAAAAGATGGAGATGGAAATAAAGTCCCCTGCATTTCTCACATGTGTCCTTCCTGGGTGCAGTGTCGCTCCACAGCCTGTCAGTTGGTGCTCTTAGTAACAGAGACACAGTTTGTCTCACCTCGGGAAGGGAGGTCTTTGGGTGATGTATCACTTAGTTTCTTCTCAGACTTTCTTGCTTTATGTTTTGCTGCTGTCCACATATTTCCTAAGCAATCATCACTACTCAGACTTTACTTTAGGCTCTATGTTCTAGCAACTTAGGCTTAGAAAATGCTCCAATGTAAATTTCTAGGGTTGCCTGACAGGTAAGATTTATGTTTTTCTTGGTTTCTCAAAATGTCTTTTATGTTCTCAAAATGTCTTTTATGTTCAACAACAGAAAATGGAATGACTGTAAGAAAGAATTGGTTTTAGTATTGACTATTTTTTTTAAAATTTTACATCCATGCTTTGCACATTTGTAACAATATTACAGTCCATATGTACTTAATCTTGTTTCACAGATAAAGACTTTATCTCTGAAATGTTTTACATGATTTGTTTAAATCCACAGTTATTAAGTGAACACACTGGGATTAAAAGTCAGATTGATTTCCCTCCAAACCACAGTCAATCTGTTTAAACAGAACAGGATACAGTACAGAAAGGCTTTTAGTTGACTAATATGCATACGTAATAAATAACAAGGTAATGCATTGTCAATGCTCATGGAGAACTTACAAGACCAAAGTGGTTATCTGTTTTTTTTTCGTCAGAAGTGGGGATTGAACTCAGGCCCTTGCCCTTGCCAGGGAAGCACTTATTCCACTGAGTGGACTGAACTCAGGCCCTTGTGCTTGCCAGGGAAGCACTTATTTCACTGAGCCATCGCTGCAGCCCCCTTATCTTCTGAACATCACTCTGGTTGAACTCTACTCTTTTTCTTTTTATGATGAAAAAAAGTAGTGTTTGCTAAGAGTTGAGGAGTTGGACTTCAATGGCTGTAACTGAAAGAAATAACTGGTGTACTTAAGGCCCAACACGGAGTTTAGTTCTGTTTTATAATTTTTTAGTTCTGAGATGATAATAGCAATATATAGAGACTTGTCTGTCTTTTTTTTTTTTTTCTTTTGAAGAATTTGGTATTATGTTCAGAGAAGAAAACAAATTTCTAGTTTTCCCTGGTGATGAGTCGCTTTTTATTAGTTATGCTGCATTCCCTGCTTTTTAGTTTGGGTTAATCCTGGATGAAAGAGAATTTCTTTTGATGTGGGAGAGACTATGTGCACTAAGTTAAAATGGATATTCTGTATCACAGAGGTTCCATGGCTGAATACTAAAGTATATAGTTTCCTTTGACTCCCTGCAGATGCTTATTCTTTTGGATTCTGTGTTTTTATGCTATAAGATTGTAGTAGTAACTTCCATAGAATGATGTTTCTTAATTAAATAACACTTACTCTTCTTGTTATTGACTCCACCCTTTTGAAGTCAATGAGAATCTAGGGGTTAATTTAACTAATACGTATTGGCCTATAATTTTTCCTGGAACATGATGTTTTACTAATGTACTCACATTCAAAAGAACAAGTGTTCTTAGAAAAATTTCTTCCCAACACTTTTTGTGGAAGGTGCAAAGTCATAAATTTACAGTAAGCATACTCTAGAGAAATTTGATAACCATGAGAACAAGTTCTATGCTTTATTATTTATACTTCCTTGGCCAACTCTTGAAGAATTTGTCTCTATGAGTAAAATTAATAGATGTATTTGAATGAGTCCTCCTTTCGGAATAGTATGAGATTAGGATCAGTTCTTTCCTTTAAAATGTTTTCTGTGACACTTTCTCTCTTTGGGAAGTGGAATAATATAGTAAGTTTACATATATGATGATTTATTGTCCTAATGTAAGTGTGGAAGTTAGAAGCTGTGAATGCATAAGAAGGTTTAGAAAAGTAAGCAAAACTATGAACATCATATTATTACAAGGCAAACATATTCTTCAGAGAAGAAGACATTAAGAAGATATCTGACTTAGGATATCTAACCACCAGAAGATATTGCTGAATTTCAGCATTTGATGAATGTTTCTGATGTCTCACATGCTTTATTAGACTTTATTTCACTGGTGCCAACTTTTAAAATAGGAAGTCAAGTGACAATGTGTATATCTACCCCAAGAAATTTTTCACTCTAGTTTTCAAGTATTTAGGTGAAAAAAATAAGATTATATGTAGACTACATAAAAATGTGTCATTTTTTCCTCTCTCTCCCCTTTGTTCTATTTTTGTCTTGCCTTATACTACATGCAGCTATTGTTGCTTCTTAGCTCTCCCCGAGTGGCACAAATGTCAGATCGCATTCTATACAAGACCTTGGACCTAGTACTTACTAATTCTTTGTTTCCTGCACAAATTCTGTTCATAGCTCCTCTCTTTAGTCTCCACAAAATGTAAGCCAAGCTCTTAATTGTAAAATGGATATTTTGCTTTTTACCTTTTTTTTTTTCTTTTACAAGAAAATAGGTTAATATAATCCTGGTAGGATGTGATTATTTAAGGGTTTATTAAATGTGCTTATAGCTCTCTGTATTTTTTTTTTTTTTACTTCTACCTCGTAAAATTTCTCTGTCATAGCCAGAAATATTCAATTCAGTGAAATACATGAAACAGAAAAATGAAGGGAAAAAGATCTTAAAGGTTCCCCAGATATTAAATACCCAGGACAAGCCATAAGAACTATGGGGTGTAAATAATTTCATTAATATGAAAACTATGAGAGGATTTTGCTACATTATAGAAGAAAGAAAAAGGTATCAAAAATCTTCAGGTATCCTCCAGAGTATTTCAGAGCAGAAAGGTCCTCTGTGACTGGCTTTTTCATATTGTCCTGTGTGGAGCCCAGGAGAATAAAAATGCTGTGGCAGTGTTTGTGTAGATTTTTCTGAATGGGTTCCAAAAATTTTTCTTGGACTGAGAACTAAAAGGAGTAGTAGAATACTTACTTCCCAGATGGCAAGAAAGGCCAACCACAACTTAAGTGAATCAATGACAGAGAAACAAAACAATGGAAATTAGTATTCTTTAACCAAAAAGATCCCAACATGTGCTTTTGATACCATCAGTGATGAGCTCTGTGACCTTCCAATCTTCACTATGATATTGTGTGTTCACACTGAACTGTAACTCTGAGGGAGAGATAGGTTATGTCTCCAGAATGTGATGGAATGGGACTCAAAATATATTCATTTTATGAAAAATAATGTCCGCTTAATCACTTATTTTACACCAGTATTTATGGAACTAAATTTGGACCCATTTTCACCCTTTTTTCTTCTTAGCATTCTGTCCCTCAGTTCAGAGGATGAGAAGAGTCACTGGGTTGATACCAGTGTTGTGCTAGTAAATGTTTAGCAACCATTCTGTAGGAAAGAAAGCCCATAACCTCAACATTTTCAAGTATGCATGGAGTGATCTCCAGCTACCAACTTTGTATGTAGGTAATATTCTTAGATATAGATCTAGATACGGATGGATGCAGGCAGGCGGTGGGTTGACTGGATGCATAATAGGGGAGCAATATCTACATGGATAGGCAGGTGGGTGTGGAGATGGGCTTTTGAGTGTGTGAATCAGTTGTAACAGTAGAAAGATTGATGTATGGAAAGAAAGACTGGCAGATAGACAGATAACAGAATGGTCAAAGAATCCTTAGATATCATCATTAAAGAACCAATGACCTATCTAACCATACACAGCCATCACTGAGTCTAAAAGTGGGAAAAATGCATGAATTCATCTTTCCCAACTTGGTTCCAACAGCTCTTGATTGGCATTAGCCATCGCCACACTCATATCTATGTTAGCTATCTGCATTTGGGTGAAAAAGTGATAATTTTTTTTTTTTTTTCTCAAATGACTTACATGTCATGCAAAAGTTTGATGGGTGTAGTTTTTTTTTTAAAGCACTGGAAGAGTCCAGTCTGAAACTTAATTTTTACAGGACCAACAGCCTTGATTATAATTGTGTCTTAATTGTTTTGGGGTTGGGTCAGGAAGATAACATTTACTTTCATTTTCCTTGATGTTATAATGTCATTCCAATGGTAGATGTCAGGGAGTAAGAGTGAAGATTAACATAAAACTGTCTGCATCTGCAGTGAACATAACTCGAAGGTGCACAGATATCACCAAGTTTGGGGAAGATGAACAGAAAGTGGGAACAGTTTAAGAATTGCTATGGTGTTTAGAGGGAAAATTATGCAGTTGTTATTCTGAGGTTAAGGGTCTAAATTTAGACCCTTGTAAATTTCTAGAGTATACATTTATTAGGGTAAAATATACTAAAACTTAGAGGTATTGCATTGGGTTTTTAAGAAGTTGCTGCTAAAATAGTTTTGTTTTTAATCTGTTTTGCATGCAATAAGTAACTGCCATAGTGGATGATGCAGCTGCTGATATTATCACCCCTTAATACAGATAAAGAAAGTGATGTCTTGAGACGTGAGACTCATGTTTTCTGGGGGTCACACCATTCTGACAAGTGATAGAGACGACTCTTCAGTGGTAGACTGATCCAGTTGGCCTTGGAGAACAGCTTCATAAAATTTCTCCTTATCAATTTGTTGGCATATAGTGGTTATGAACAAGGAATATCTTTTGCGTCAATGACTTAATCTATTCATTCATTATTTTAGTTGTGCCCATGCTGAATGCGGACAACAAGTATTATGGTTTTGTATTTCTTTTTGAGTTTTTTTTTTTTTTTTTTTTTTTTTTTTTTTTTTTTTTTTTTTTTTT
>PVKA01035417.1:0-22570 GCA_004027165.1 Ctenomys sociabilis
AAAAAAAAAAAAAAAAAAAAAAAAAAAAAAAAAAAAAAAAAAAAAAAAAAAAAAAAAAAAAAAAGAAAGAAAGCCAAGTATCACATGATCAAAGTATGTTATATGCATGTGTGAGAATATCACATTAAAATTCAGTATTACTATATTTTTTTAAAAAGTGCCTGTTAAGACAATCAAGAAAAAAACAGGAAGGAAGCCGGTCCTTGGCCTGGTGTTAGTTGATATCAGGTCCCTAAGGTTAGTGCTCATGCAACTTTGTATCTCCAGGGCTGCACCAGAAACTGATCTATTCTGATCATTGCCAGAAGAAACCTCCTGCTTTGCGGAAGAAGAAGTGAAACAAAGTTATTTCCTGAGACACAAAACTAAAAATTCTTTATCAGTGTTCTGAAATAGTGATCTATGCCAAGTTTATCCAAAGCTCACTGGCCTGGAAAATACTTTTTGAATTGTACAGTCTCTGGGGTGGGTTGCAGGGTAGACTTAGTGGCTCTTGATTGAAAGATAAATTTGTCTGGTTAATTCTGAAAACAAATGAGGTGCTAACTAGGTGCAAGACCCCATGCAGCTGGGATCCCCAATTTCTTGGAGGGACAAGTAATATTCAGTCATGAGAAATCAAGCATCTGTGGTGCTTTTAGACATCTAGGGCTGCATACCATGCCTTTCTGTACAGACTTTCATTTATTTATTTATTTATTTATTTATTTATTTATTTATTTATTGTCTTTTTGAGACAGGCTGGTCTCAAACTCACAACAATCCTCCTGCCTCATCCTCCCGAGTGCTGGGATTACAGGCAAGTGCCACCACGTCCGGCTGTACAGATTTTAACAGATGAACAACATTCAAAACACTAGACGAACATATATGGACCTCAAGAATAGGCAGTTTAAAAGACAATTTAACCAAGGAAAAAGACAATCTGACCAAATAACCAAAATCTCCAGGGAGTCCTCATTCTGAGAGAAAAACAAAAGCAAAATAAATCTACCATTTAAGGTTCATAACCAAATATCAGCAATTCAGCAACAGCCTACCTGCTAGCTATGAGCACAATGGCACTGCAAGGAGAAACACACAGGGTTTCACCTGTGCCCACAGTTACCAAGGTGGTGAGCAACGGGCTCAGCTGAATCTCTGTGGATCCTATATTTCCGACCACACCCTCCAGCCCAAGACAACCAGCAATGCATCCATGGTTGAATAAAAGACACTGGACACAGCTGGGGTGCCATGAGCATCTCAGCGCTGCATGCTGGTAAGAGCTTATTAGAGGTCTGGGGCTTGTGTTAGGTGATTTTGTAGGAGAGTTTAAGTAGACAGATTTGCTGTAGGCTGGATGAGGCCCAAAGTGGGGACAATTCTTTCTGGTTATCTTAATGGTTACAAGATAGAAAACAATCATGGCACATGCTCTATTTGTTAAAGGAGCAAGTCTGCCAGGTCTGTAGTCCTTGCTACTGGGAGACTAAGGCAGGAGAATCACTGAGTCCAGGAGGTGATAAGCCTGGGCAGGCAACACAGTGAGCCAAGGTCTCACCAAAAAGGCAACTATTTGGTCTTTTTTTTTTTTTTTTGGCGGAACCAGGGATTAAACTCAGGCCCTTGAGCTTATTCCACTGAGCCATCTCCCCTGCCCTATTTGGCCGTTTTGTGGTTTGGTAAAAATGTTCTTTTTACGTTCAGAAATTATTACAGAATAGCCTTTTTCTGCAAGCATCCAAGGGTGACACTGATGTTGGTGTTTTGTGAAACTGCTCAACTGGACACCACTGCTGCCTTGCTGGCGGTGCCAGGCCAGCTCCCAACAGCAGAATTTCTGGAGGGGATTGCAAGCCATCTCCCAGCTGCCAGGAGCTGCTGTTTCTTTTCCTCTGCTGCACTTACAAAATCATGACTTGGCAGCCCTCAGGCAGAACGCAAGCTCTTTGCACAACCACAGACCTATTTCTCTCCAATACTTTATAACTGGCCCACTCATTTACAACTCTCATGGGCGTTTAAACAGCAAAGGAACTAGCCACACAAGCCCAGAGAGAAGGGACTTGGGTAGAATCTCCCAATGCGCTGGCAGCCGGGCTGCAGCCAGAACACCTACTCTGGTTTTCTGTCCAGGTGCTCACTAGACGTTAAGATAGATTGTTACACCTCTGAAGTCTCAGCCTACAAACCTGCGGCACACTGGGTCAGATAAAAACACTTCTAGCTGCTTTCTCATCCGCAAGGCTTTCTGTGGCATTTCTTCTGTTAGGGTGCGATGCCAGGTCTGGTGGCATTCGCTGGGATTCTAAGGTCTTTGCTCAGCTGCACTCGCCACTCCTGACCGTGCTGCTGCTCGAGCCCACCAAGCTGGCTTCTTCCTGCATGGGGTCACGGAACTCTTTCCTCTCATCTCCGCGTGGCCTCAACTTCCCCTCAGCACCAGCTCTCAGCTAGCCCTGCTTCCATTCTTGGTACCCTAATATCCCTGTCCTTTCCTCTGGGAGTCCAGGTCTTCTGCCTCCTTGAAGAGCTTCCTTTGATGTTTGGTTCACAGTTTTCCCACAGCCTGTCAAGAGCGCAAGGCTGGGAGGCCTCCTTTAGTTGATCTCCAAGATGCGCACTCCCGTCCACCCGCCCTGCTAGGAAGACGCCAGCCAGCGCGCGCGAGCCCTCAGTGTCTCCCCAGCGCGCATGCTCCGAGGTCAAGCCCCGCCTCTGAGGCGGGGCGGGGCCTCAGCACCAGGCGGCTCTGAGGGGCGCCGGCTTCCGGGTGGTACGAGCGCGTCCGTCGGGGCGGAGGATCGATGTCGCAGAGTAGCGGAGGCGAGTGGGCGTGTTCGCTAACCGGTCCAGCTGGAAGCCTGCGATCCGGAGTCCTCTAGAGAAGGCGGGAGGGCGCGGAGAGAGTCTGGGGCGGTCGACGCGCGCCGCCCTGCACCCGGCATGTCGGCCGAAGCCTCCGACCCCGCGGCCGCCGCGGCCCCTGCCCTGGAAGCCGCTAAGCCCTCGGGACTGGAGCCTGGCGCCGCCGCCTCTTGCGGGTTGAAGCCCCTGACGCCAAACAGCAAGTACGTGAAGCTGAATGTGGGCGGCTCGCTGCACTACACCACGCTCCGCACGCTCACGGGACAGGACACCATGCTCAAAGCCATGTTCAGCGGCCGTGTGGAGGTGCTCACCGACGCCGGAGGTACGCGCCGCGCTTTCACGCGCCTCCCTGCACCCCCAGGCCCTGCTCCGCTCCTGGCTGGAGGAGCCGAGGCTCCTCCCGCCCCTGCCTCCCGTCTTCTCTCCTTTAGCATTCACAGTTTCCCTCGTCTAGCCCTTTACCCCCGGCAATAATCAACAGTTATGGGACCCCTAACAATGGTAAGGCTCTATGGCAAGTGGTTCAACCTGTCACCTCGTAATCCTCTTTCAGATTCTGCCACCTTTCAGTCCTCAACTCAAAAGACGTGGGAAGGAGCCCTTCTGTCCGCAGCACCCCTTCAGGCAACGTTCATCGCTTTCTAACAACTACCCAGCCTTTTGTATTTCCCTCTCCCCTCCGGCCTCAGGACCCCTAGCAGCCGGCCTGGATACACTTTCTCCGCGTTCCCCTAACACAGATCCCTGTACACTCTAGGAATCATCTAGAAATGTAGATTATAGAAGAAGCCTGCTCTGGGTTTGTCAGGAACACCAGACGAGAGGGTGTGTGGTTTTCCAGAGGCAGGTGGGCCTTACCTTCTTGGACTGTCATGTTCGATTTTGGGGAACCACATGATCTAGTTAAGTTTGCCTGTCCCTCATCACCCTCTGTTTGCGCTGAGGTGGATGGGGATTTAGAGGGAGTTAATAAATATTGTGAAGGTGGCAAAACAAAAATAGGGGAGCTAAGAAGTCAGCCTTCAAATATGGGTCAAGAATTCATTTATTTAATTAATATTATGTGAAGTACCCATTGGTGCTGGAGACTTTTTGATAAAAGAACCTGACAAGATAAGATGTGCAGAATTTGCCTTTTTTAGGGAGCTAGGATAAGCAAGTGAATAACAAAATATATGTATATGAAGCTTAAAATTGTGAACTGGAGAATGGACATAAGGAATTAAATAGGGTGGTCAGAATTAAACTGAGGGTTAGTGATTTATGTATAAGGTAATTCTGTAAGAACTTACGGTGAGAGGCTTCTAACAGTAGAACAAATTTAGGAGGGAACCAGTTCTTGTGGTAGGATATATGTAAATTCCTCTGGAGGAACCCATTGAAGATATAGTATTTGAAAGATTTCTTAGGTATAACAGAAGTTGGAGACAGATCAGTATTTAGACTATGTTTGGAATTTTTTTTTTTATAAAATTTGAGTAGCTCTACGGCCCCTACCAAAACCACCCTTCCTAGCAGGTCATAGTGCTGCATGGCTGTAATCCCATCAATTGGGAGGCTGAGGCAGGAGGATCACCAGGAGTTTGAGGTCAGCCTGGGCTATCTAGTGAGTTCAAAGGTCAGCTTGGACTATATAACAGAGTCCCTGTGCAAGAAACTCTGTCTCAAACAAAACCCAAAGCAAAAAACACCCTTCCTCCTGTCTCTTCTCACCCCACCAGGTTGGGTGCTGATTGACCGCAGTGGCCGCCACTTTGGCACAATCCTCAACTACCTACGGGACGGGTCCGTGCCACTACCTGAGAGTACCAGAGAACTGGGGGAGCTACTAGGTGAAGCTCGCTACTACTTGGTGCAGGGCCTGATTGAGGACTGCCAGCTGGCACTGCAGGTGAGGGTCCTCCTGCACCTCCCAAGTCTATGTCCTGGGAAAGCTGCCCAAGGGTTAGCTATTAGGACAGAAAAAAGATACATGGATTGGAGAGCCTGGCTCTGGCTGGATATAACCACAGAGAACTTGGGGATTCTGACTCCTTGCAGAGTCCCTTCACTGCCTCTGGCCAGACCTGCTGTGATGATTAAATAGCTATTCTCTCCTCCATGTTCCTTCCCGGCCCTCCAGTGGCTTCACTACCAGCTGAGTAATCATCCTTAGCACGTTGTTCCTGCAGCTTGGACCACTGGTGATATACCACTATCCCAATGAGCGGCTTGTATCATTGGTCTGGTCATGTTTATCAGTCTTTTTATTAATGAAATTAATAAATAGCTGCTGATGGGACAGTTTGTGCTTGTCACCAAGCATCAAGATGTCTGGTGACATGTTAAGTACATCCTCAGTCTATTCTCTCCCTTGCTCCTAAGTCCTGAACAGCCCCCCTATGTCCCTAGAGAAAAGAAAATCAAATTGGAATATAGTAAGGTATGTGGTCTGATCGTATCCTGAGAGGCGGCATTCGCCCATGGCCCTCAGCCTGAGGTGGGCAAGCTGACTTGCTTGCTTTTTCTTCCTTTCAAAGCAGTGAAATCCTTTCCTCAGATAAAATGTAACACAGAGCCACTGTCTGTAGATGGGGCCAAAGGGTCCCAGGCCCCATGTGCACCTGCAGATTTTATCCCCTTCTGTGGATCTCTCAGGGCTTTGCAGTCACCGCTGTCACAGCCACCGAGTGACCTTTCAGGAGTCAGTTCTGACCTCTGGCATTCTTTCCTAGGTTCCAAAAGATAACCAAGAAAATAAGTACAATGTATGGGTTTCACACAAAGCCTTCTGTTCAACTTTTATAACATTAAAATGTCTCTTATGACACAGTAGTCATAAGAGATGATAAGAGTTTCTTTCTCATGTCCTTTATAGATTAAAAAGTGGTGACTTTGGACAACTTTCTGTCATCTCAGGGCATTTTTCTTCAAATTCAAAGGTATAGCATTCATCTGGGCAGGATCCATGTTTTTCATACTTTCTGACTGCAGCTCTAAGGGGGAGATGCATTGTTATTTGCATGTGTATAGCTGGATTTTATGAAAGGGAACTTCTAGTGCAATATACTTTGATAAATTTTGTTCCCTCCCTCTCTCCCTACCTTTTGTCCTTTGTTCCACTCTAATAACCGAGACTCATTAAATTTATTTTATGACCCATTAACAAGTTACTGCTTAGAGTTGAACAACACTGAGCTAGATCTTGAGAATACACTCCTGCTGTATAATTTTAAATTGTGTGTCAGGAGCGACTAGGCTAGCTGCGATGTGTACATTTTGTACCCTTGGTTGACATAAAAAGAAACCCGAGGGCATTGGACGATGCACGCAAGGTCAGTGTACCAGTCGGTGGCCAAGCGTGGACTCACCCCCCCGGTTACCTGAGCCCTGTGTGGGGTGGCTTCTCTTCATGCTCAGCTGCCTCTGTTGCAGGTTTCCAGAACCCCTGCCAGCCCCCACCCCAGCTCAGCACTGGCCCCCCCAACCCCCATATGGCACACTGTCATCATTGGCCTGTGAAGATCTTTTCTTTATTTTTTTCCCCTTCATTCCCCATTCCCTGCCCACTTCCCCATTCCCTGTGGGGCACCCATTTGTGCTGATGTTTGTGTACATATACTGTACTTGAATTAAGCTTATACCTTTTTAAAAATTTTCTTTTATGTATTTTGTACAAGGTCTCATGCAGCTCAGACTCATAGTAATCCTCTTGTTATCAGCCTCCCCAGCACTGGGACTTGGCAGCTGGCTCAGTGCACCCTAGGGCATGGCCGGCATGGCATAATGGTGTCAGGAATTGAACCCTGGGTCCTGCGCTTTCCTAAGCAGGTTCTTAGCCCTCTGAGCTATCTCACCGGCCTAAGCTTATACTCTTGAAAAGCAAAAGCATCCTTTTGTATATGTGTGCCTTTCAAATTTCTATAAGGGGCATCATTCTGCACTTTTATGAGATCTATTCATGCTGTTGCATGTACCACTCAGTCTTTCTAAGAGCTGAGTTTCACGCACTATTTTATTCATACATCCCCCTAAGGTTGGAGACCCCACTTGCCTCCCACCTCATCTCCTTACGAACTTGGGCCTTATAGTGCTGTGCTGGTTTCTCATGTGGTAGCTGAGAGCATTACCACAGATGTACACAAACCAAACTCAACTTCCAAATGGCTAGAGTACTGGTACTCATGATCAGCAGAGGAGAAGAGATCCCAGTTCTGCAACACGTGGTGTCCTTCGTCTTTCTAATTTTGCCAGGCTGATGGGTGTAGAGTGATCTCATTTGCCTGTGCATGCTTCTGATTACTAACGAAGTTGAGCTTTTTTTAAAGCATTTTCATACTCGCTAGCTTTTTTAGTGTCTGCTCCTTAAATTGCTTATCCATATATATATATATATATATATAATTTTTTTTTTGTACCAAAATTTCACTGGATTTCCTTCCTGCTGCTTGGCAGGAGATGCTTGCATATTTTAGTCTAGTTTTTAAAGAGACATTAAGCTTTATTATATAACAATACATAGTTTACATGCTCTAAGGCATGTGGCAGTTTTTTTTTTTTAATCTTTAAGATCAAAACGTTTGTGTGACTAATGGTCAAAATCCTCGAGAAAGGGCCTGAATTCAATCCCCAGTTCTGCCAAAAAAACAAAACAAAACAAAACAAAACAAAGCTCTATATGGCTCTGAGCCACTATCAGTGCAGGCTTTAATATATTATCAGACAAAAAAATAAATGTTTTATGAAGTATAAAAAAAATCTGTAACAAAAAAAACCGAAGTCCTCGAGATGCACTGCATGCCATGCCAGCTGCTCTCTGGGGTCAGGAATGGTCCCCTCCCAGCAGGGATTGAGTCTGTGTTGCACACTTGTGAGGTGCCTCGGAATCCCGGCCCCATGCTGTCTCACCCTTTAGCCTGTGCACACCTGTTTTCCTTCTCTTCTTGGCAGCATAGACACACTTGCTGCAGATTGACTTCTGAAGGTGGTAAGCTTTAGAGCCACACAGAAGCCGCATGCCTGTGCATCTTACTAGGCAACTTGCTAAGTGACGTTGTTTCCTTGGTCATGTCGCTTCTGCTGCAGAGGCCAAAGGCAGTGAACCTTTGAGAGCTCCAGGTGATACAGGCAGCCGCCTTAGCAAAGGTGTATGTACTTTGTACATAATAATTAACCTTTCTCCTAAGCATTTAGAATGATGCTACTTAACTACCATGGTTGGGACAGTTCACAAAGTACTCAAATTTTACTGAGTTTTTTGATTCAGATGAGGAATCCTAGGGTTTTTTGTTTATTTGTTTTTTCCACAAAAGAGACTTTATTTGTAAATAGCCTCAGAGGTCCCTGGGATGACAGGACAGGCAGGCCAGCTTCTTAGGGGCCAGAGGCATCAGGGCAGATGCACTTGGGGGGTCGCCCTCTAGTCCTCTTTGTTACCCTGGGCTGCCTCGGGGACAGCGTAAGCTTCAGAGTCCTCCGCCTCCAGCAGTTCTGGAACAGGCTCCTCCTTGGTCAGCACTGGGGGCCCATCAGTCCTGCCTGCAGGGATGACTGGCTTCTCTCTTTTGGCCCAGTGGCGGGGGCTGAGCATCCTCGGTGACCCCTTCTGGGGGTCCAGCAGGTGACACAGGGCGACTGGGCTGGGGGTGCCGCCAGGGCTGGGCTCAGTGCCCTTTTGCAGGGAGCCTTCGGACTGGAGGCTGTGGTTGCGGTCTTCATCATTGAGAAGGAATTCTATGTAAGAAAGGCTGTTCTAGAAAGTAATTTGTAGTCAATTTTAGATATTGCCAGTATTTTAGAGTGTTACCTATCTGTGACATCTGGTATTACATAGAAATTCTTGATTTTAAAAGAAAATTACAATTTACCATGGTTTATTTTTAAGCAATATTTATCAACTATAGAAATTTTAGAAACACAAATAAATACAAGCACTGAATATTTTTCCAGGTCTTCGTGTGTGTGTATCTGTACGCGTGTATGTGTCTCTGCTAGAATTATGTCGTATGTACTGTTTTGTAAGCTGCTTTTTAAAGTCATTGTTAATAACTGCTATTTGCCGTATCAATAAAGTTTTATTCTGACACCCAGGGCACACTCCAGTTTCTCCAGCTGTTCCAGAAACATTTTTATAGCTAATTCTACGAAACCAGGATCCAGGGTGTATCCATGCTTTGCATCTGGTTATTCTGTCCCACGAGTCTTTTCTACTCTAAAACATGCTGCTGACTTGGTAAAGAGACTGACATTTTCCTGCTCACTAACCTACCACATCTGGTTTGCTCTTGGTATCTTTTGGTTTGTTCTTGTTTATTCCTGTAAAGTAGATCGTACATTTAAAGGCTCAGTAGTAAACATTGTGGTTAGAATATGTGTTAGGTACAACAGTGTCCTGTATTTTCTATTGTGTTACACCAAGCCCATAGTGTTGCTAGTTTGACCCCTTGCTAGCGCTGCTCACAGTTGGCTCCTGGGCGTAGTTGACTGTAGTCTGAGCCCTGCAGTGTAGTTCTAGCTCTGCAATGCCAGCTACGAAGTCATCTGTGTGGTATTACTTGGACACTGCACAGGTAGCAGCTACCTTCCTTCAACACACCAATTGATAACCCTTGCACAAGTCAGTAATTTCATTAGGATAATTATAATTCTGTTATTCCCTCAGTATGTAAAGTCATGCTTTCTAGGCTCACCTGAGTTGGGTTTTTTTTGTTTGTTTGTTTAGTTTAGTTTTGTTTTTTGAGAGGCACAGTCTCCCTGTGCAGTCCATCTTACTGAGTACTGGGCTTACAAGCGTACCTACCACACCCAGCTCGGTTTTGTTTTTTGTGTTTTTGAGATGGGGTCTCTCACAAATGCCCAAATTTATGATGCTCCAGCCTCTACCTCCTGAGTAGCTGGGATTTCAAGTGTGCCACCATTCCTCACTCAACCAAGAAATTGGGGGGGATGTTAAACAGTCTCACTGTATAGCTCAAGTTGGCCTCAAACTCATGGCAAACCTCCTACTTCAGCCTCCTGAGTACTAGGGTAACAGGCATGCACTTCCATGCCCACCTTCAACTGAGAAAGTTTTGACATTAATGTAATTGAATTATTTGCCTTTTTATTGACCAGTGTTACATCCTTTTAGGGTCTTATTTAAAAAGTTTTCAGTATTTTTTTAGGGGCCAGGGAGATGGCTCAGTAGAATAAGCGCTTGCCTGGCAAGCACAAGAGTCTGAGTTCAATCCCTGGTTCTGCCAAAAAATAAATAAATAATTTTTTTAATCTTTACTTTGGAAAACTTGATATTTATAGTTCAGGCTAGCCTTGAACTCACTACATAGCCCAAGCTGGCCTCAAACTTGCAGTCCACCTGCTTTAGCCTCCTGTGTATTGGGATTACAAGTGTGTGCAATCATTTCTATTCTGTATTTTTATTAGCTTTATTGTTTTACATACGGATTTTTCTATAAAGATGTTGTAAGTGGAACTCACTTTTGTAAATGTTATTATGAAGACTCCATGCTTTTTTCGTCCTTCATGGAGGGAGCTGGTTTCCCTGGTGTCATCTGTTAAGCAGTCTTTGACAGCCTCCAGGAGGGCCCCAGTAACCCTTGCCTCCTATGAAGCTTTGGTCATGTTTCCTCCCCTGGGAATAAGGCCAGCCAATAGGCTCTCGAAGCTGGGTCCTACACAGCGTTACAGCTTCTGCCTCCCTTGGATCACTCTCTAGGAATCCAGCCCTAAGTGGAGGCACAGCAGCTCTAAGAAGAGGTTTGCTTGGTAACAAGCTGAGGCCTGCTGACAAAGCCAACACAGGTCCCCAGCTACATGGGGGAACCATCTCAGAAGCAGATCCCGAGCGGGGGTGCTGCTTCACACCTGTAATCCCCCCAAAAGGGAGAAGCAGATCTCATAGGCTCAGTCAAGACTTCATATGATGCAGCTCTGGCCAGCATCTGGGTTGCAGCTTCCTGAAAGACCCCAGGAGAAGGGTCTCGCCTAGCCAGGCTAATCTTAAATTCTTGGCCTACACACAGATCATTTGTGTGGTAATAAATGTTTATTGAAGTTTAAATTGTTACATTTGTAGTAGTCTGTTTTCCAGGAAGAAACAGCAGGTTTTGGTTTCTGGAGTGTAGAATCTGCTGTGGAAAAAAAAAAAAAAAAACCTAAAATATGGAAGTGGTTTTAGAACTGAAAAGTGGACAGAAGTTGGAAAGACTCCGAGCAGAATGTGAAGCCTCCTTCAGGGAAGCAGCAGTAAGGGAGTAAAGAATGGTTAGGAAAACATTACCAGAAATTGATGGAAAGCAGGTCCTGAGCCGGTGAGATAGCTCAGCAGTCTAGTGCCTGCTTAGGCAAATGTGCAGGGACCACAGCTCGTTCCCCAGCACCACATGCCTTCCAGCCCTGCCCCCAGGTGAGCTGAGCCCATCACACACACACACACACACACACACACACAAGATCCTGATTATATGCAGAATGGAGCATTGTCTCCTACAGTAATATACAGGTAGGAAGTACACCTAATGAATGTGAGTGGCCTAGCTAAGGAGATTCCCAGACAGAATGTTAAAGGTGCCTAAAAAAAGCAGTTAAACAAAATGCTAGAGAATGTTGAATTTGAAAATTTCCAGCCTTTCCAGATACATAGATAACAAATATGTTAAAATTAATAATCAGTGATGTCCTGGCAGAGATCAGATACAGAGCAACCTCAAGGAAACGTGGCCTGAAGATGAATCTGAGAATGTGATTATGAGGGCCTTTGTGATCCCAGTACTGAGGCAGGGGGATTACCATGAGTTCAAGGCCAAACTGAACTACATAGGGAGAGCCTGTCTGAAAAAGTTCTGTGTGAGAACCTCAGAAACATCCCAGAAGGTACCTCATTTGATCAAATTGTTTTGAGCCAGCTGCCCCTTCTGAGAAGCTTAGGGGAATGGTATCCTCAGTAGTCCAAGCATAGCCCAAAGTAGAGAAGACCTGGCCTTGCAGAGACTCATGGTGGTGGCCTTTTCTTCTGCACTGAACCCTAAAACTTATGAGATACTCAGAGAATTACAAGGGCAGAAACACTATCATCTTTGGCTGAAAGGAACAGACCCAGAGCAAAAGGAAGAAAGAGGGTGTTGGGTCCTTAAACTTCTATAGACTAAACCAGAAGCGGCTAACATAATAAGCCGCAAATGTCTTTCATGGAAAAGGAGGGTGATGCAAGGTATAGGAACCATGGAGAATCATTTCTGAGCAGGGCAGGCATCAAAGAATTCCTAGCACCCATACAAGCAGTTACAGAGTCTCTGAGCCAGTGCCTTCTGTGTCCCCTCTGTCTCCCCTTTCGAGCAAGTGTCCCCAGTGGTTATGCTGTCTTTACTGCTATATACTGGCTGTATGGAGGAGACACTTGTCTGTCATTTGCAGTTCTTTACATGGCAAGTGTCCTTCAGGAGTGATAAAGAACTGTGGTCCTGATGTAGAAGACACCATTTTGGGCCGAGTGTCATGGTGGAGCCTTTTAATTCTAGTACTCTAGGAAGCTAAGGCAGGAGGATTGCAAGTTCAAGCCTACTCTGGCTTAACTTAATGAGACCCTATCTCAAAATGTAAAAAGGGCTGGGGATGTAGTTCAGTGGGAAAGCCCTTGGTTCAGTCCCCAGGACTATTATTATAGTTCTGAGCCAGCTGCCCCTTCTGAGACGCTTAGGGGAATGGTATCCTCAGTAGTCCAAGCATAGCCCAAAGGTTTTTTAAAGCAAAACAAACATGCCACACAGTACTCTGTACTTTGAGTCACTACTGTAAGGAAAGTGCTTTTTACCTGAATCAATAGATATTGGAGAGTGGACCATGGAGCCAACCTCTAAGGCAGCTCCCAGTGGTTCTTGTCCCCAAGTATTCATCGCTTGGGGACACTGACAAGGGCTGAAGTGATATTGCATGAGTTGGTGAGTCCTCTACCTTGGTCTATTCGGGATTCTTTGCTCTGAAGAAACCAGCTGCCATGTGAGAAGCAGGTCATCATGGCAGGGATTTGCCACTGTGAACTAAGCTCTCTGAGTAGGTTCCTGAGAAGCCTTTCTACCCAGGCACTTATGCCTTCAGATGCCCCAAGGCCCCAGGCCTTCAGACGCCCCAAGGCCGAAGCTGCATTAGAACCACCTTCAAGATTCCTGGCCCTTGACAACTGAAACAATACATTTTGTGTTGTTGTTAATTAAACTGCTAAATTTGGGGCAGTCTGTTACATAGCAGTATTTAACTAAGTGTTCTACACTCCCTACTTTTCCCCTGCTCCGTTGTGGTGTCTTTCTGTATGCCCTCACACACATACCCTGGGTAGCTACTAAGTACTCTGTTGTGTTCTATTGCATTTTTTTTTTTTTTTTTTTTTTTTTTTTTTTTTTTGCAGAACCAGGGATTGAACTCAGGCCCTTGTGTTTACCAGGGAAACACTTATTCCACTGAACCATCTCCCTGGCTCCTGCTTTTTGGTTTTGTTAACATCCTAGAACTAAAGTATACTCATTATTTTAGCTCATAGTATATCTTAAAATTTGTAGTCACTGTCCTTAAAATTTATAGAGTCAATGTCTCCAGTTCTTTTAAAAAATTGATTTAAAGGCTAGGGAGATAGTTCAGTGGTAAAAGTACCTGCAAGAGCAAAGTCCCGAGTCTGATCCCTGGTACTGAATTCTGTGCTGACCCCGGAATCATGGATGTGCCAACAGGGCTGGATGTGCCAACCCAGGGCCCTGTAATCCCAGCGCTGGGAAAGCTGAGACAGGAGAATCTCTATGAGTCTGAACTACATAGTGAGACCCTGTACCAAATAAATAAATAAAACTTTTTAAACATTAATTTAAGTAATAATAGACTTTTATTCATCTAGATTTACCTTAATATTTTTAATTTAATTTAATTAATTTATTTTGTCTTTTTGAGACAGGGTCTCACTATGCGGTTCAGGCTGGCCTTAAGCTCACTTTGTAGCTCAGCCTGGTCTCGAACTCACAACAATCCTCCTGCCTCAGCCTCCCGAGTACAGGGATTACAGGCATGCGCCACCACGCCCAGCAATATTTTTAATTTTAAAATATTTATTTAAATGTTTGAGACAGTATCTCCTTATGTAGTTGGGCTAGCCTGAACTCATGGTGATTCTCCTGTTTCAAGTCCCCCCTCAAGTGCTGGGATTGAAGACATGTATTTTTTTACTTTTGAGATGAAGTCTTACCATGTTGCTCAGGCTAGTCTCAAACTCTTCTAGGCTCAATGATCTTCTTACCTCAGCCCTCCAAGTAGCTGAAACTACAGGCATACGCTCCCAGCCTCCCACATTAACTTTACACTAAACCTTACGAGCTGCTCAAAAAAAAAAAAAAAAAAAAAAAAAAAAAAAAAAAAAAAAAAAAAAAAAAAAAAAAAAAAAAAAAAAAAAAAAAAAAAAAAAAAAACAAACGTAAAATTCCTATCAGAATTACACATTTAGGGGCCGGTGAGATGGCTCAGTGGAATAAGCACTTCCCTGGCAAGTGCAAGGGCCTGAATTCAATCCCCAGTTCCACAAAAAAAAAAAAAGGAGATCTGGGTGGTACAAGGCCAGGGCAAGTCCAGCTCCATGTGGGAAGAGACAAGGCAGGCAGGAGAGCGGGAGCCCTGTGGGCAGCAAGGGAGAGTGGTGCCACTGAGATCAGAGTCTCCTGCAGAGACTCCTAAGCCACTGAGGCATCTGGAATTTTGACCTGAAGGGCCATGAGCAGTCCTGAAGGCCTTTATGTGCTGGCGTGAGTGACCTCTGGTTATGCTGTTAACCACCTTCCGCTTCTTCCCCAGCAAAAAAGGGAGAACCTGTCCCCGCTGTGCCTCATCCCCACGGTGACATCTCCCCGGGAGGAGCAGCAGCTCCTGGCCAGCACCTCCAAGGTGAGGCCCCCGAGGTCTTTGGGGTGGAGGCTGAGGGTTTGTCCTACAGCCTGACCCCTGTCCTCCTTCCACTCTCCCCCAACAGCCCGTGGTGAAGCTCCTGCACAACCGCAGTAACAACAAGTATTCCTATACCAGGTGACCACTGCGGGGGGCTGTGTGTGGGCACACCTGGCCTGTGGGGTGGGATCCAGCCCTGCTCCTGGCCCAAGGGAGGGCTCTGGCTTGAGGCATGACTAGGAATCCCTGATGCTCTTGGCAGCTCTGCCACTTGCCTGGTGGGCACTTGGGCAGGTCATCCCCCTCTGAAGCTGTCTTATCACTTGGAAGCTGGAATTTGGGCAAGAACTGAGTAGTGGCAAGAGTGAATACAGTGGTACCGGCTTGTGAACAGAGCATTTGGCCAAATTTTGTTTTTGTTCACAAGCTCTGCATCAAGTGACAAACATGACCTGGGCCATCACAAACTCAAACATGGCCATCTACTCCAAAATTGTAGAACAAATTAGGTTTGTGAGCCACAAGTACATTGTAGTTATTTTCAAACTACAGCTGAGATCTCTCTTTCTCTTAACTTTCACAACACTCCTGATGTTTGAGGTAGGTGTTGTTATCTGCATTTACAGATAAGGAGATTGGACACCAAAAGCTGGGGTAGCTTACCCCATGTCATTCAGTGAGAGTGGCAGAGCTGCAATGGCAAGTGGGCAGCTGGGCTCAAAAGACTGTCCTAGGCCACTGTGCTGGCTGGCACCTACTCACAAAATGCTGCCTACCTCGGAGGCTGCTTAGCCACACAGCTCCTTGGGGCAGAAGCAAATGGGGCCCATGTGCCCCATCCTGGGGGGATCAGAGGGAGGGAACCCAGCTATGCTGGAGCTGCCTGGCCTCTGGTCCTTAGCACTTCAGATGACAACCTACTTAAGAACATCGAGCTGTTTGACAAACTGGCCCTGCGCTTCCACGGGCGACTGCTCTTCCTCAAGGATGTCCTGGGGGACGAGATCTGCTGCTGGTCTTTCTATGGGCAGGGCCGCAAGATCGCCGAGGTGTGCTGCACCTCCATTGTCTACGCCACGGAGAAGAAGCAGACGAAGGTCAGAGGGGTTCAGGGCCTGGACACGAAAGGGCATGGAGCTGGCAAGACCAGGACCCTAGACAGAGGCAGTGAGGCCCATCAGGGAGGGAGAGCCCTGCAGTGGGAGTTGGACTAAAATTCCAGAACCTTGGTTTGTAACTTGGGCAAGTAGTGTCCATTTCTTGACCTGCAAAATGAGCGGTTTGGATCCCAGCAGGGTTTGGTTTTGTTTTGTTTTTTGATGCTGAAGATTGGGCCTAGGGCCTTGCATAGAATACTGTTCTTTTTCCTTTTACATATTTTTAAAATATTTTTTGGTCCTGGGAATTGAACCTCAAGATGTGATCTGCATGGAACGGGGAGATGGCTCAGTGGAATAAGCACTTTCCTGGCAAGTGCAAGGGCCTGAGTTCACTCCCCGATTCTGAAAGAAAAAAAAAAAAAAAGATGTGATCTATCAATGAGCTGCATCCTTTGCCTGAGCAGGTTCATGTGCATCTTTCTGGGTACAAGGTCTGTGGTGGTCTGCAGAACATTGGACCACTTAGAACACACCTGGATTTGCAAGTGTTAAGCGTGACAGTCATATTCAGATACTTCCTGAGCACCTGCCTGCCCTGAACATAACCTCGGACATCATGGTGCTGAGTAAAGTCCCCTCCATGCTCAGTACAGGTACTCCACAGTCCCTGCCAGGCCCTCAGCACCCAGAGTTCTTTCATACCTCTCCCCACACACACACCATTCCCTCTTCTTGGAATTCTTTTTCTCCCCCCATATCTATCTGCCTAGTGAGGGTGTATGGTTTTGTTTTTTGAGATGGTCTCACTGTGCAGTTCAGGCTGGCCTTGAGCTCATTGTGTAGCCCAGGGTGGGCTCAAGCACTCTGTGATCCTGCCTCAGCCTCCCGAGTGCTGGGATTACATCACACCTGGCTCTGTACTTCATATTTACAGCTCATGCTATACATTTTTCTCTCTCTCTGTGTGTGTGTGTGTGTGTGTGTGTGTGTGTGTGTGTGTGTGTGTGTGTGTGTGTATTTTAGTACAGGGTCTACAGGGTTTCATTACACAGACTGGACTTGTAGTTATCCTCCTATTTTTAGCCTCCCAAGTGCTGGGATTTCAGGCACACACCACCACACCCATTTCAATCACCATTTCAGTGTGCCCTGGGGGCAGGGCTGGCATGACATGCATGGCATGACATGGCTTTAATCTGCTGAGCTATCTTGCTGGCCCTTATATCATTTTTCCCTGAGACAGCTTTGCTCATAACTTCAGTACAAACACTTCAGACAAAGCTAGTTAGAGCCTGGCATGGTGGTGCGTGCCTGTAATCCCAGCACTTAGGAGGCTGAGGCAGGAGTATCATTGAGAATTCCAGACCAGCCTGGGCTACAAAGGCCAGCTTGAATGGCATAATAAGATCCTGTCTCAAAAAGACCAAAAAAAAAAAAAAAGCTAGTAATGCTCCCTTCTTAGTGAGAGACAGTGTTTATTGTAGTCTATGCTATGGGGGGCAGAGATGGCTTTACTAGCAGGGCACTGCTATAGCTTTTTCCTGCTGGCCTAGCCCTTATCTAGTCAGTGTGCACAAGTGGGCAAGTGCTCAGCTTCCAGGAGGTTTTTTTCTGCATTCAGGGGTCGGGGAGGTAGGACAAAGCAGAGACTACTGCTTAAAAGCTACACGCATGAGGCCCTTCCACGACTACTCGCCGGGACACCCCAACCACGTCTCCCACTTCATTCCTTCATCACTGGCCCAATGCCCTGGGCCTCCTGCTGACCTCTGATCTGTGCTTCAGGCACATTCCTGGCCCTGGCTTTTCCCCATCATGGCTCCCCAGTCTGCTTTCTCTAGCTATTCGCCTGTTTCGCCTCCTGGCTTTGGCCTTCCCAGTGACGCCTTCCTGGAAGTCACTGTTGAAAAGTGTGGCACTCGTGGCTGTGGCCCCTCTCACCTGCTCCCCTGACCTGTTCTGCATACATTTGTCATCATCTAACTGTATCTGTACTTTGTTAAGCAAGTGTCTGAGTCCTCCCCCAGGATATAAACTTGCTGGGGGTGAACATTCTGTCAGTTCTGTTCCTTGTTCTCATCCCAATTCCTAGAACAAGGCCTGGCCTACTGTAGTCACTCCATAAGTAAATGGCAGTGAAGGACAGAAAATAATTGTTCTGTCCAGAGCTGGACCTTGAAGCAGGACTTTGCCAAGTAAAGAAGGTGCAGAGAGAACAGTCAAGGCCTGAGAGCCAGAGCACAGAGGCTGGGACATGCGTGGTGCAGGAGCTTCTGGGAGGCAGACTGGGACACTGGACCAGGGATTGGAGCTGGCATTGCTGACCTTTCGCAGGTGGAATTCCCAGAGGCCCGGATCTTTGAGGAGACCCTGAATATCCTGATCTATGAGACTCCTCGAGGCCCAGACCCAGCCCTTCTGGAGGCTACAGGGGGTGCAGCTGGAGGTGGTGGGGCAGGCCGAGGTGAGGACGAGGAGAACAGGGAGCACCGAGTCCGGAGGATCCACGTGCGGCGCCACATCACCCACGATGAGCGTCCTCATGGCCAACAGATCGTCTTCAAGGACTGACTGCCCTTCCACTGCCTCCTGCTTCTGGGGCCCGAGCCCTCCCTCCCTTTTTCTCCCTTCTCCAGTCTTTGCCCAGGCTCTGCTGGCCAAGTCGTGGGCCTTCATCCTGTCCCCTCATTGCATGGTACAGTTCACCTAGGCCCCTTCTGTTTGTTTCTACTCAATGCTAGCATAGTCCATTCCAGCCCTGCCCTGCAGGCAGAGCCCTTCAAAACCCCTTGCCTTCCCTCCTCACCATTCCTGCCCTGTGATCTTCCCTCACCAGTGGGTTGGGAGGATTTAGAATCCCCTCTCTTTTTAGTTCCTTGTACACACGCAGGTGTTGAGCCAGCCCTTATAACATGCACTGCTCTGAGCCACCTCCAGCCCGCGCCTCCCTCCCTCCTGCCTGCCTCTTCTCTTGCTTCCTTAAGTCTGTCCTAGGCTAGCCCATACCAGTTGAGCTGTCTTCTTGACCTGTTTCATATTATTTATTGTTTTAATTTTCTATTAAATTATTGGAATAAAGTTGAGTTGGGGATCTGCTGCCGGCTCCCAGGGAGGAAAGCAGAATATGGCTTGCATTAAGGAGAAACCTGATTAGTTCCAGGCAGGAGATAAGAGTCCTTGCCTCTGCCCTGTGATCCTCCCTCACCAGCGGATTGGGAGGATTTAGAATTCCCTCTCTCTTTTTTTAGTTCTTTGTACACATGCAGGTGTTGAACTGAATCCTCCCCTTTCTAGGGCTGGTAGCTGGGAAATAGCACTCAAGAGTTAGGAGAGAATTCAGAATTTATATTTCAGTGCACCTGGCCAGGTCCCACCCACAGTCCGCTTGCCCCTGGCTGTCTCGCAGACTGTCTCCCAGTGCAGCAGCTCTCAGCCTGGTGTCTGCAGGGAACCTTCCTTCAAGGGTCTGGTGAGAAGACAAAGTCCAGGGCCTGGCGCTCAGCCCCGGCCACGTTGGGGTGCCAGAGGTCCACAATGAAGACCACTCGAGGGCCATCTTCGGGGGAACCTAGGGCACATGGACGGAAACAGAACAGCTGGCATTCAGGGACTTCTGGGCCAAAGCCTTCTCCAGACACTGAGTGAAGCAGCATCAGGCCTTGTCCTAGCCCTTGTGTGTGAGCATGCTTAGCAAAACAAGCTTTTTTTTTTTTTTTTTTTTTTTTGTGTGGAACCGGGGATTGAACTCGGGCCCTTGCACTTGCTAGGGAAGTGCTTATTCTACTGAGCCATCTCCCCAGCCTGCATGACAAGCTTGAAGGAGTCCTAGGTCCCACAGCTCCAGAGCAGGAGGTAGGGTGGCAATCTAATGGCCCAGACCCAGTGTCCTGTGCACATACACATTGTATGCACTGGTAGGAGCTTACTTTACCTTGTAGTCACTTGATAAAGAGGTGTTGCCTCATGGGTGATGGAAGGATTTATGTGACTTGCTCAGGGTCATGCAGCTGGAGAATGGTGGTGCTGGGACAAGAAGTCCAGTGGACTTGATTCTATGGCCCTCCATGCCTTGGCCCTACACCCCCAGCCTCCCAACAGGATCCCATTACCATTGTGTGCCACTGTGTGCAGGAAGGAGTCGTCCACCAGGAGACAGTGCCCCTCAGCCCAGCACTGGGGCTCACCCCCAACGACCAGCTCACAGCCTGGTGGGATTTTCAAGCCTGTGGGAAGAGACCAGGCATCCAACACTGCCTCAGTTCAACCAACAGATCTAAGGGCCTTAAAGATCAGACTCTGGTTGTTTCTGGAAGGTGACAGTTCAGTCACAGTGGAGCACTCAATAAAAAGAGATGAGAGAGGGTGGTGCTGCTGTAGGAGGCATAATCCATCACTCTGAGAGAAAAGGAAAGGCTTCCTAGAGCAAATGGCCCATCCCCTTGGGACACAGTTCACATCAAGAACCTACCACCTGCTTGGCACTGTCTCCCCAAAAGTTATGATCAAGGCCTAGGTAAGGACCACATGGATGTGCTAAGAATGCAGAACAGCCTGGTGGGATTTTCAAGCCTGGTTTCTTCCCACAGGCTTGAAAATCCCACCAGCTCAAATGTTGGGGAGCATAAAGGCATCCCAGGAGGAGATGTGGCATTCGGAAATACTCTGAAATGCCTGCAAAGGCTGAGTAGTTTTATGGCGAGGATAGGGAGGAAGTTATTCCAGGTGGAAAAGTCAACACGTAAGTAATAGCTGCTGGGATCAGCCAGAGCTACTGGCTGAGTACAAAGGGAGGGGAGGAAAGCCCTGGCCTTGATCCTGAGGCCAGTGTGTCCCAAAGTATAAGACACATCTAAGCCGGGCGTGGTGGCGCATGCCTGTAATCCCAGCACTCGGGAGGCTGAGGCAGGAGGATTGTTGTGAGTTGGAGACCAGCCTGAGCTACAAAGTGAGCTTAAGGCCAGCCTGAACTGCATAGTGAGACCCTGTCTCAAAAAAAAAAAAAAAAAAAAAAAAAAAAAAAAAAAAAAAAAAAAGACACATCTAACTGGCAGCACAGGACATGACTGGGGTGAGTCAAGGTCATAACACAGAATAAGCAGAAAGTCGATTTCCATTTTCTTTCAGTCTTTAAACATCAAAAAGGAAATCTCAGTTTAGTGCCCTTGAAACATCAATACCCCACTAACATTGCTACCTTTTTGGTGAGGGAAGTGTAGGTGTCAGGCCTGAAATAATTTAGAGTTAGCCCAAGCCGTCGGGGGGGGGGGGGATGGCTCAGTAGAATAAATGCTTGGGTCTGAGTTTAATCCCTGGTTCTGAAAAAAAAAAAAAAATTTAGAGTTAGCTAAAATATTTAAACCTTTTTTTCTTTTTCTTTTTGAGTAGTACTGGGAACTGAACCAGAGTTTTTGCACTGAGTTACATCCCCGGGCCCTTTTTTATCCTTCATTTGTGAGATAGGATGTTGCTAAATCACTAAATTAGCTAGGCCCCAACTTGCAATCTACCTGCATCAGTCTCCCAGAGTATTTGGATTACAAGTGTGAGCCACCACACCCTGTTTAACTATAGATTCATCTTGATTTTATGAGTACTTTCTGATGAAAGCAAATAATATTGATATCACATTTCTATAAAGGCTCACTTTCAATAAACTCAGAGAGTTAATGGGATGTAATGTAGCTGGAAGGTCAGCGTCTGAGGCATAACTTACAGTGACGGGTTCCCTTAGAGAAACTCAGGAAGTGTTGCTATGGGCAACAGGGAGTCACAAGTTTCCAAAAAGAGAGGCATGATGAGAATGATAACATGGAAATGTCTAGTGGCAAAGAAGCGGGCCTGGAGGGGAGCATGGAGGTTGCCTGGAGGCAGGGTCTACTCACCCAGATGGCACCTGACTCGCGCATTGGTGGGCCCACAGCGGCTCTCAAGCCGGGCCCCAGGCAGGAGGACAGAAAAGCCAGCATTGCCGAAGGTGTTGGCGCTCATGAAGCTCCGCAGGCCCCTCAGTGCCCGGTAGGCACCTGGGCACCGGCGGCAGTTGTTGGGTTGGCATCGGCCTGCTTGGTACAGCAGGAGCTGGTAGCACCCAGGAGCCAGGGGTGGGGACCAGCCCCGAGGCAGAGGGGTAGTCCCTGAGAAGTCCCAGCTCACAGCCCCGAAGTCCCGCAAAATGGCAGGAAAGCTGCTCTCTAGGAGCTCCACATCATGCCGCTGGGCATCCCGTGGTACAAAGGGGGCTGAAGGCAGGTCTGGTAGGAAAAGCAGGGCTGGGCGCTGAATGCCCAGGGCCCCTGGCCCTCCCCCAGCGCCTGGGCCACCTTGCACTGCCCTCCTCACCCTACCCATCCCAGCCCAGGAGTAGCGCCTGGCATAGGCCCTAAGCCGGCGACTCACTAGGCCTTCCGTCCTGGGTCCTTCCCCGGGCTCCTCTACACGACCCAAGCCTGGCCTACTAGCCTCTGGGCATCCCCCAGGCCCACCACTGAGACCTCCAGCCTGGCTCCTAGTCCCAAGGGTCTGCATGTCTTGGGAGCCCAGACGGTAACAGTACCAGAGGAACAGGGAAGTAAGAGCCCCGAGGAGCAAGGTCATTGCTGAGGAGGCCAGGGGCAGTGGCCATGGCAGCATGATGGACAGGGAGGCCCTAGCCAAGAGCCCTGGGGCATCTTCTGGGCCCCAGTTCCCCTGCGCCCCCAGGTCTCCACCTAGCCCCTCCTGGTTCC